>CABFVX010000370.1:202883-250501 GCA_902151425.1 Timema shepardi
TATATATATATATATATATATATTGTCTATATATATATATATATTGATTGCTTATGAACGGGATTACACCCAATTTCTGAATAGTTAAAATCCCCTTTAAATCGTCGTCTACATATAAATGTGTCTTTAAATTATAAAAAGTTAGGATAAAAAATATATCAAATTGATTTAAAATTATTTGTATGGAATTATTATGAACCGGTTTCGTCCCACGGATCCTAACTGTGATAGGTATACCTTGATTTTGGTAAGAAGAGCTTTCTTAAATGATTTATTTCGTGCCAGAATTTTAATGTATAGTAATATTTTGGTTGTGTCGTTGCCTTCAATAATACTACTACTGGGTGACCTGGCGGTCTAGGGGTAAGGTGTCAGACTTCTATGCTGGCGGCCGGGGTTCAATCCCAGGTCCCGGCAAAGATTTATCTGAATACCAAACCCTTCCTTCACCTCTGACAAGACATCTTGTGAATGTGAAGAATGCCAGGCCTCCACCGTGGTTCGGATTCCACGTTAAGCTGTAGGTCCTCCATTTCATCTCACAACCACCCTACCATTACACATTAGCGTAAGTGCGTATAGCCCGAACGGGTAGTAAGACGCGGTACTAATAATAATAATAATAATAATAATAATACCGAAATATTACTTTGCAGCAGAATTCTGGTAAGAAATAAGGTCAACCAGAACGGCTTCGTACCAAAACCAGGGTATAGTACAGCTAGAACTAGTTTTTGCGCCTTAGAGAGGTTTTATTCAGTCTTCCATAAAATAAAGTGATGATGTGTTGATGGGCGAAATAATATTAGGACTATATTTTAAGATACATAAGTTTTAAAATTAACATTCTATTTTAATGATCACAATACACACCGAGTGATATCAATGCCCTTTAAGTTACTATTAATATAATTTAATGAATGAAATAGTAAAATATCAATTTAACATGTCAACGCTAGTAAAACCAAAAATAATTTTTAAACTTTGCCAATTTCAAACTCACTTTTCCTGAAAGATAGCAAGCAGACTTTTTTTGTTGGCTCCACTATAGTATAGCTCATAGGTTAGGTCCATAGTTAAATCTGTTACCTAATGTAATATTGTTATCTAACTGGGTAAACTTAGTGACTATGTCTTTGTTACAGTTCTGGTACAACTATGCCACAGTCATATTTTGATTGACCGACTGGCTTTGAACCTGTTTACTCAAGAATTTTACGAGGTAGCTTTCCTAAATATTATGTACATTAACATTTTTGTAAACTACATCATAAGTTACCATTTATAAGATTTATAGACGTTACACATTAGCTGAACTAGTATAGTTATATTCTTATAGATTGAAAAACGACCCCTGGACAAGGGGATCGAACCCGGGACGTTTAGCTTAGCGCGCCAATGCTCTGCCACCGAGTTATTCAGATATAGTCACGTGATCAGAGTTCTTCTACACTCATATTTTAAGGCAGAATATGTTATGAACATGTGGCTATCATCGGCTATTAAGGTGCAACCGAGGGGAGTACAAGTATTTTACAGTTTTTATGGAATTGACATTTTTTTGACCAAAATAAATCAAATATCTCTCCAGTATCGACATAGAGAGTATTTTTCTCGAAATGCTAATATCAACTGATCTTAAATATCTGTCAAAGATGTTGTGGAATTTTGTCAAAACATTTTCTATTTATTTAAAAAAATTTGACAAAATCCCAGGACACCAGGAGCTATCATCGGGTGGTCTAGAGGGTAAGGTGTCAAACTCCTGTGCTGGGGGTCAAGGGTTCAATCCTCGGTCCCGGCACAGATTTATCTGTTTACCAAACCTTTCCTTTGCCTCTGATAAGACGTGTATTAATCACGACCTGTGAATGTGGGGGAATGCCAGGCTTCCCCTGTGGTTCGGATCCCGCGTTAAACTGTAGGTGCTCCATTTCAACTCACAATCACCCTACCATTACACATTAGCGTGAGTGCGTATAACCCAAACGGGTAGCAAGACGCGGTGCTAATAATAATTAGAGCTATCATCATTATTACAGCCATAGCCGACTCGGTTGTGGCTTCAAGTTTGATTCACACTGATAGGACTGTGCCGGGACTGTGTTCGTACCGTGCTAGACCGTGACCTTGGGAAATCAATTTAGAAACAATCCGACGACACAGTCCCAGCACGGTCTGCGCACAGTCCTATGAGTGTGAATCAAACTGTATACTACCAATAATACAAATACATTGTACGTTCCAGGTGAATCAAGATGGAAGACAGTAACGCTGTACAATTAAGTTTATACATATACATCCATCACATAATCTGCCTTAAAGCATGATTGAAGGGTGAACCTTAACATGAGAGAGTCCCTGTATAGTTTAGTGGGGAAAAAAGCATTGGCACGCTAAGCCAAAGGTGTCAGGTTCGATTTCCGTGCCCAGATGTAGTTTTTCAATTTATTCGATTACATTTTAGATACGGGTCGTCTCCGTAATTATAATTATTCATCCCCCAAACTTCGCCTTTCATAAAAGTTGATTGCATAGCTTTGCTTTCTTCCATAGTATAACTATTGTAAATCTCATTTTCAGTTTCTGTCTGGTAATTTTTAAATGTACATTTTTGTGAGTTTTGTTTAGATAACTTTATATTTTAAAAATATTAATACAATTTATCATTGTACACTTTCTCATTATTCAATCCTATGTAACTAATCTGGCCACCAATATATATTTTTAAACCCCTATTAAGGTGGTAGTGTAGGGAACGCCAGAAAAGGACAGTATTTTTTACAGATTATACACACAAGATATCTAGTGTAAAACTGTTCTTCACATGGTGATATCAACGGTTGTTGAATATATATATATATTATATATATATATATATATATATATATATATATATATATATCACCATGTGAAGAACAGTATGAGCATAGCGGCACTATATGACGAAACTTTTATAAATGAAGAGAAAAGTTGTCATTAAGTTCCAGGACAACCTGGACAGATATTCAAGAATTGTTGATATCATCATGTGAATAAAATTAAACTTCACGTTCCTACTGGAACAATATTTGATATATCCAATAAAAACTCTTTGCTATAAAAAAAATACTGTACTTTTATTGCATTAATGTCACATTATAGCTTTAAAAACATAATTACTGTTTCCCTAGCAAAGTAACCTCGCAACGCTACTTCAAACCCCTAACAATAATAATATTATTGCAATAAAATATCCGTACTCTTTACTTTACTTTACTTTACTTGTTAACAGGGCTATGTACCATTTAGCTAACAAACTAAGAATTTATTCATATAAATGAATTAAAATCTGTTTATATACGTATGTGTGAACAGAGGTAAACTATTATTATCATTAGCACCACGTCTTACTACCCGTTCGGGTTGTACGCACTTACGCTAAATGTGTAATGGAAGTGTGTTTGTTTAATGGAAGGGTGATTGTGAGATGAAATGAAGGACCGACCATTTTAACGTGAGATTCGAACCACGATGGAGATCTGGCATTCCACACATTCATTCACAAGTTGTGATTAATACACGTGTTGTCAGAGGTGAAGGAAGGGTTTGGCAATCAGGAAGTAAACTAGCTATTAAGTTTACACTTTTATTATTATTATTATTATTATTGATTTAAAATCAAGAGAGGACACAAAACTCGGGAATATTTAAAAAAAGTGTGAATTTTAGTGTTGTGTACACGTAAAAATTAACCAAAATATGGGAAGAATATGTTTAATACCATGATTTATGCGAACGGATACTGGGATCTTTAATAAATGTGCTTTTTTGCTAGGATTTGCTGTCTTTAAATTCAAGTATTTGAAAACAAAATTACTCCAAAGCGCGGTGTAGGAATCAATTTAATCAAAGACAATATGAAACTGAATTTCTACTCATTGCATTTTGATTGATATTTTTGTTACAACGATCCTAACCTACTATTCAAAATCTAAGAATATTTAATCAGTGCTCTTCGAGAAACTAGTGTGATGTTACTTAAAATATACTAGAATAATACAGTTGTAATTTGAACACTTCAGACTTAATACCTGTAAAATCGGTACGATAGTTAAAAATCTTGGGATAGCCTCTTTTATAGCTTCCATACTATGGTAAATATAGGGAAGTTGGAATTTTAGAAGAAGCGTACTTAATTATTTGCGAGAGGGAAAATAACCCACCATATTACATACAGCCACTGTTCACAGAACTACTAGTAAGGCTGTAGTAACGATAATAACATGGAGGGAGGTCTACTGTTCACAGAACTACTAGTAAGACTGTAGTAACGATAATAACATGGAGGGAGGTCTACTGTTCACAGAACTACTAGTAAGACTGAAGTAACGATAAGAACATGGAGGGAGTGAGGTCTACTGTTAACATAATTACTATTAAGGCTGCACTGACGATAAGAACACTTAGGGATCAAGGAATACTGCACACATAACTACTAGAAAGGCTGTAGTAACGATAAAAGCACGGAAGGATCTAGGTCTGCGGTTAATTGAACCTCTAATTTATGAAGTGATTACTATTAAACCAAAAGGTACAATATCAACACTGAGCCTAAAGGATTGAACTTGTTTTGCCAGGTGCTGCGTAAGACTGTACCCGACAGTTTCGTGGTGAGCCCGCTGAGCGCTAGGCTAGGTGCAGCGCTGATTGCTGTGGGAGCCAGAGGAAACACGGCAGAGGAACTGACTAACGCTCTGCATCTGCCCAACGACCCAGGCGTCATCAAGAAGACCGTGATGCGCTTTCTCGCAGCTCCCAAGGTAGGAACTGCATTTTAATCATGCATTTATGTTTCATATCCCCTGTCTAAATACCTATTCAAGCTACATACTTCTATACTAATTACGCTAAAGTGTTAGGGATGAGGAAGTGTACTAACATTGGCGTGCAAGGAGTGTGAAAGACCAATACAAGTAAGTATATTTATATATATATTTATATGAATATATATACAGGTAGGTAAAATGTATATATAAAAGTATTATTATATATAATTGTTGTGCATAGAGGTACGTAAATATAATGGTTGCTTGTTAAACATAATTTTGTAAGTTTTATATTTAAACATATTTTTGATATATATACGAGTATTTGAACTAATGGACAATAAATATCTAATACATATTTATATATCATTTAAAATCCTATAATATATAGACAAACTGGCCCCATATCTATTATTGATTAAAGCTTATGCTGCCCTATACGTGAACATGGGAAAAAAATGTTTCCGGGATTTGATGGTAAAATACCACGTAAATAAATTAATAGTATGTGGTAATTCGAAATAATTATACAGAAGAAATCTAGCAGCGTTCATGGCAAATATCACATAGATCAATCAACCATTTCTGAATATATTTAACTATGGTCTCAATAGTCTGCTCTCGCAATATAATATATTGCTGATAACAAGGAGATTGAGTTTGAGTTCTGATCGGGTGTATTGAGGGTTGTCTTTCCGAAATGGTTCTTCCAGTCTCTATCAACATAAGTGCACGCACACTTAATTTAAATTCAACCCAATTTAATCTAAATTCCAGACACATTTTACGAGGATCTGTGTGTTTAAAAATATATTGAATAGTTTATTTAAACAAATTAGTAAATATGACCTACCAGAAATTCAACGTTTCATCCATGAGATTCCACCCTGTATTTTTCAGACCAATAACGAGAGTGAAGTATTGTTAGCGAACGCCCTCTTCCCAAGCGACGAGTACCCGCTGAAGCAGAGGTACGTGGCGGACGCCCATACATTCTTCCGGGCCTACGTGCAGACCGTGGACTATCAACAATCAGGAGAGGTGATGGAGACGATCAACAGATGGGCGGCCGAGAAAACTCACAACCTGATCAGGAATATGGTGGAACCCCGTAAGCAGTCGAACGAAAACATGGCTCAGTATTTCCAACCAAACGGCATAGCCACAAACTAAATTGTTCAAGGACGCACCGAGGGAGGGTATTGCTACTCGACAATACTGCCAAAGAAAATGAGAAGGAGGGTGGGGGGTATTACAAAGATTGTTCTTTAATTGGAATATAGTCCTAGTTACGTAGCCGAATAGTGTGTGGTCTGTTGAATTATAAAAGTTTAATAATTTTGTTATTTAGTAGACCTCAGTCATCTTGGAGTAAAATAGAACTTCAGGACCCAATGTTGTGAGGTCAAACCCAGAGGCATCCGATTTTCAAACATTCACCAAGGAGTGTAATCGGATCTCTCTTTGGCTTCGGAGGCTAAGTCTCAAAAAAACTATAATTTTATATAAATGCCTCCTTTATCCCACTTACAAAAATAAGGCCTCACCATCAATGAATCTAACGATTAAATATAATTTATTATATAATACAATATTTGTACTATCCAGTCCAAAGTAGTATATTATAACAAATTAATTTGTCAGTCTGTAATGAGCATTGCGTGATATCTTCAGCACACAGAGGTCTGAAATTTTAAAATTAGTCGTACTGAATAGAAACATGTGTATCTCTTAGACCCCTTTCACACGGGGCCACCACGATGGTGCCACCATGTCTTTGCATTAAGTCAAGTGTAACCTCTCAGATGTGGTGGTGGCCCGCATCGCCGCGCTGGTGGCGCGGCCAGAATTACTGGTGGCGGTCAAGGCAATTTTTCGAGCAACCAAGCTGGCAGCGCCACATCGTGTTTACATTAATTCAAACGGAGCTCTTAACACGAGGCGTTACTTTATGTGCGACCAGAAGCGTAATGTTACTGAAAAGTATTTGTGTGTGTGTGCTTATTTTCTGTTTTTAAAAATTAATATCGAAGCGGAAAAATCGTATTTTGACACCGATAGATACTGTCTCTCGTGTTTATGCCCACACCAGTCGAATGATTTCTTAAACACTCCTGTAACTCATCAAAAGATGTAATGCTCATGCGCGGGAATAAAAAATTGTCGGGATTCTGTCAAAGATCATTTTACAGAGTTCAAAATACACCTTTCGTTGATCGGTCCTGCAAAAGTGGATGAACCCAAAACTTTATATTTCGCCACTTTCGGCAATTACTCAACTGAGTGTATATAAAAAATACTTAGTGCTGTTTCTTCTAGGTCCATTTTCAAACTGCGCGCAATTGGTGGCAAGAGAAAAATGGTCACGCCACCAATAGAAGCACCGATCTCAGGTGGCACACCCATGGGGACCCCGTGTGTAAGGGCTCTGTCAGAATTAAAAGTTTTTTATTAGATTTTTTAATATATTAAAAACTGGGTAGGAATAAATTAAGTGAAGATATTTTGGTTTCTTGTCTGTTTAAAACTACTAAAAGCGTTTCCCAGAGTAGACATGCAATACATTGCATACATGTACTTCTGATAGTTGTAAATATGACCACCCAGGTGTTACGCATTTGGTTAATAATTATAAATCTTACTTGCGTTTAACTCTAGACGAACTACGCGGTGTGATGGACATGATCATTATCAGCGTGGCTTACTTCAAGGGAGAATTTACCAAAGTATTCAGACCTGCCAAGCTGAAACCATTTTTTGTCAGCGACAATGTTGTGAAGAAGGTGCCCATCATGAAAGGAAGGTTTAATACCTTCTATGAAGATCTAGTGGACTTGGAAGCAAGAGCCATAGAGATACCTTACAAGGTATTTGAGATAAGGGACATTAGCCCCGTGGCTTCTTTGGTGCTGACTGACAGCTGACAGCTGAAAGCTTTGAAAAGTTACCAGATCAAATTATGTATCCCTACGCCGAACAATATGATCTGCAAAAACATTTGTTTAGCAGTTGTCACTTCTGACAGTCAAAATTTAGGTATACACCTAAATGTTAACTGTCAGAAGTCAGTTTTGAGCTGTCAGTCAGCACCAAAGAATCCATGGGGCATGGGGCTACTGTATATTAGATAAGACAAGCAAAGCCAAACCTACTTAGCCTACATTTCCGTGTAAAGGTTTTACAAGTACTATACATAATTAGAAACACTCAAGAGGGATTGGTACAGGGACAAAAAGGTTGAATATATATATATATATATATAATGGGCTGGAATATCAACTTTTGGCTTAGCGCAACCATAATCTCCACTATTTTGTTAAATAAATCAGTGTGGTCCAAATTTCAGCCCGTGGGCCAAATGCGGCCTGCGTTAACTGAAAACGCGGTCCTCACAGTATCTTGGAGGGATCCTTATAAGGAAACCCTCTGTGGCAGATGTGAAATAGCTAATGATTAAAATAAAAATACGTATTTAAAAAGTTCATGATTTCATTTTAATATGTATTTATTTTATTAATTTAATGCTAGGTTATTTTGTGAACAAAGTTAGTGGGCTTGCATATTTCTGAGATGGTATTAGTGTTTTTATATTTGAAAAATTCTACCAACCAAAAATAAAATTGATATAAGAGTGTTGAAAATTATTGTTTATTAAGTTTTATTTGTAGGCCTCTATTAAGTTGACGGGATTACTAAATATATATTCGGAAAACGGTGCAAAGTGATGATCAGATTTGGCCCTTGGTAGGAACAACAATGGACCATCCTGATTTAACTCAAATTATTTTTATATACTGTTAATTGCACAGTTGCATTTGAAGATTGTTATAAAACTAGTTGATACTCTCACACGTCCTCCTTAAACGGCGAGGTTCGAATAATTTTTATGATAGTAAGTATAAAACAAAGTAACTCAGTAATAAGGCGGCATGAAGTTAAGGACAAGATTATGGTTCAGACACCTTTTAAGAACTATAATAATTAATTAAACCAACTCATATATTTTCAGGTTAGTTAATTCATGAATAACTAATATTAAATTTTGATTTTAAAATAAAATTTAGCACCAATAAATTGAAGGATATCCGTTATTATCATTCTATATGAAGGAAAAACGGACAACTACCAAGAAATATCCGTCAAACTCGTCATATATTTATGGTCTCCTATGTTTGGTGTTTCTACAGGGAAGGACACACAACCTATTAATACTCCTTCCTTACGACATTGAAGGGTTGTCTAACCTTGAAGACAAGATGGTAGGTATCGACATAAGTGAGATCCATCTCCAAAACCACTTAGAAGTCAAGGTTTGGCTACCCAAGATCGAACTGTTCACAAAGACCAGAGTACTGGATATTTTAGGAAAGGTATAGCAAATTGTGAGATATTTTAAGCATGCATATAGCTTATAAATTAATTTTAAACGTCAACATTTTATTTTGTTAGAATATCGATTCTCCTTCTGGAACATGGAACTTACAAATTCAAAATTCTAGAACAAAATTTGTTGGAAATCTTTCAAAATAACGTTAATGGCTATGCCAACCATTTCAGCGTCTTTATTGAAATTTGTATCATAAAAGTCCCAACCTCAAAAAATGTGTGAAGCATTTTTATGTAACAGAACAAATATTATGGAGGATCCATAAAAAAAATTGTATATAATAATTATGAAATTCTAGCATCAGAAAACACATTATGTTTCCAACAAAAAATATAATGTTCGAACTAATTAAAACATGTCCCGTGCAGACTTTAAAAACAAAATGTATTTTTAGTGGAAATTTGGTGCATACTTTCAATATTATTCTATTTTGCACCACGTCTAACTTTAATTTGGGTTACAACTTATTTGCATGTGCATTAATTACGCCAGTGTGTTAGTAATGGAAAAGGTCGTATTTAAAAGAATTCTACCCAGTGTGGAAGGAGAATGGGAATCATTTAAGGTAAACCTACCTTTAGTATATCCGATCGGGATTCAAGCCCCAACCTCCGCATCATCGGCAATCCAGTCTATTTCAAGAGTGACGTCTCACATCATTCGATCACCGAGGCGGGTGTTAAATAAAACTGGAAGGTGCCATTTCCCCTCCAATCAAATTAATTTTACAAATATATAAGATTATCTATTAATAATATAAACTCATTTACCTTTAATGTTTTCTAAACATTGTTTTTTACGATATTGTCTTTTCCAAATCAAAACGTTAAAAAATGGTATCCAAACAAAATTAATACCAAATTTAAATTACGACAAATAGGAGTTAAGATACTTACTACACAAAAAATGTAAGAAACATTAGAACAGAATTATTCTTATTTTTATCTATAAAAAAAAAAAGATCTAAAATAAACAATGTTGCGGGACTTTCCGTACCATTTTTATTGATATATGCCACGTATTTATTGATATTTTACTAATAATCCATTACAACTTAAATAACTTTACTAGTATGTTTTATATAAAAATTAATATAAATACTAAGCAAGTTCTCCAAAAATCTTTGTTTGAGAACAAAATTTTTACAAACCAAGAGCTTGCATGAAGTTTCACCCCCAAAATAATAAAATGTTACGAACTTGATAAAATATCTGCCCATAAGTCCCAACTTCAAAATTAGTTTAGGTATAACTTACCATATAAATTTACTATTAATTACAATGAGAACATTATACAATTATATTGTAGCTATGTCATTATAATATTCAGAGATTTCTCAATGCACAGATAGTCTCATAAATAAATAACGTAATATTTTGTTTCTGTTAATGAAATGAGTGAGTCGTTTTGTCATTGATTCACATTTAGATTCAATTTTCTTATGAATTGACATATCTGACAGCTAGAAAAATTTACTAGATCTACGATCACATATTCATACGTCAAGCTATGTGATATGACTCTCAATTTTGATAAATATTATCATTACCTATAAAATTACACTAATGATATAGTGAAATGACCGCCTCTGTAATCTAGTGGTCAGAGTTTCTTGCTAAATATCCAGAGATCCCGGTCTCAATCCCCGGCACCTCCATATTTTTCCGTGAGGTAGAGGGTCTGGAACGATGCCAGACTCATCCTCGTGAAGACAAATGAGATACTCGAATGAGTATGGTGGCGGCTCCGGTCTAAGAATATGAGCTTAACGGCCGGACGGTTCGTTGTGATTAGCAGGACCCCTGTTTCCGCAGATCTTCGCCAACAGACAGCGGCCACTCGGTCGGTATGGATCGATTGCGGGATAACATAATAACTATCAATACTGACAGCAAAAAGAAATCGATTAGTATTTTCTAAAATGAGCTAGAAATGTCCATTCGTAAAGACATAAAGGTGTATACCATGATTTTGATAGAAGGCCAGTTCTGAAAGGTCTTATTTTGTAACAGAATACTATTGAATAGTAGTATTTTGGTAGGATTAAAGACCTTCCATAACGGTAAGCCCATTCTGCAATACCTATTATTATCATACCAAAATACTACTTTACAGTAGGATTTGGGTAAGAAATAAGGCCTTCCAGAAAGGGCTTTCTACCCAAATCAGGGTATATATTAATCTGTTATTCTCCTGATCTGTAAATCTAATCACGCGCTCCACGTTGGCCATGCCGTTCCAGATGGGAGTCTCGGAACTGTTCAGCAACGGAGACCTGTCAGGAATATCTGGAAAGAACATCACTGTGGACGAGTTCTGGCAACACTCTGGGATACAGATCTCCGAGGGTTCCACCGAGGCGATTTCCGCTAACGCGCGTGAGTTAACCTTCTCTTCTGGAGCAATGACTATCTTCTCCCTCAGAGCAATGGCTAACTTCTCTCCTAGAGCAATGACTAGCTTCTCGCCTAGAGCTATGACTATCTTCTCTCCTAGAGCAATGACTATCTTCTCTCCTAGAGCAATGACTACCTTTTCTCCTAGAGCAATGACTATCTTCTTCTTCAGAGCAATGACTAAATTCTCTCCTAGAGCAATGACTAACTTCTCCCTCAGAGCAATGACTATCTTCTCTCCTAGAGCAATGACTATCTTCTCGCCTAGAAATATGACTACCTTCTCGCCTAGAGATATGACTACCTTCTCGCCTAAAACTATGACTACCTTCTCGCCTAGAACTATGACTACCTTCTCGCCTAGAACTATGACTACCTTCTCGCCTAGAAATATGACTACCTTCTCGCCTAGAGCTATGACTACCTTCTCGCCTAGAACTATGACTACCTTCTCGCCTAGAGCTATGACTACCTTCTCGCCTAAAACTATGACTACCTTCTCGCCTAGAACTATGACTACCTTCTCGCCTAGAGCTATGACTACCTTCTCGCCTAAAACTATGACTACCTTCTCGCCTAGAACTATGACTACCTTCTCGCCTAGAGCTATGACTACCTTCTCGCATAGAAATATGACTACCTTCTCGCCTAGAACTATGACTACCTTCTCGCCTAGAAATATGACTACCTTCTCGCCTAGAGCTATGACTACCTTCTCGCCTAGAACTATGACTACCTTCTCGCCTAGAGATATGACTAGCTTCTCGCCTAAAACTATGACTACCTTCTCGCCTAGAACTATGACTACCTTCTCGCCTAGAGCTATGACTACCTTCTCGCCTAGAACTATGACTACCTTCTCGCCAAGAGCTATGACTACCTTCTCGCCTAGAAATATGACTACCTTCTCGCCTAGAGCTATGACTACCTTCTCGCCTAGAACTATGACTACCTTCTCGCCTAGAACTATGACTACCTTCTCGCCTAGAGGTATGACTACCTTCTCGCCTAGAGCTATGACTACCTTCTCGCCTAGAGCTATGACTACCTTCTCGCCTAGAGCTATGACTACCTTCTCGCCTAGATATATGACTACCTTCTCGCCTAGAAATATGACTACCTTCTCGCCTAGAACTATGACTACCTTCTCACCTATAAAGAACTATGACTACGTTTTTACTAGGGCTATGACTACCTTCTCGCCTAGAGCAATGACGACCTTCTCGCCTAGAACTATGACTACCTTCTCGCCTAGAACTATGACTAACTTCTCGCCTAGAACTATGACTACCTTCTCGCCTAGAAATATGACTACCTTCTCGCCTAGAACTATGACTACCTTCTCGCCTAGAACTATGACTACCTTCTCACCTATAAAGAACTATGACTACGTTTTTACTAGGGCAATTACTACCTTCTCTACTATAGCAATTATGACTATTTTTAAAAGAGCGTTGGTTCGACAGTGTTGCCACGATTTTCTTAATACAAAATTCCTTATATTTACCGGGTGGGTCCCCATTTTTCCAGACAGTTTATTCAAAGAGTGCCTTGGCACTCTGTTTTTTTTAGCATCGCGTCTTATTATACGTTTGGGTTATACGCTTAAGTACTAATTACGCTAATAGTTTTAAGGATTATGACGGTTACATTTAGATGAAGTGTACATGCAGTTGAGTGGAGAAAGATTGAAAAACCATTTTGGAAAAACTATTCTCAATATACCCTACCTATAATCGAACCTCTCTCTCCCCATCATCTTTAATATAGTCTAATGCTAGAGTAGCGCCTTAGACCATACGGTCACCGAAAAGGGTAGCTAATAATTACATAAACGTGAAGTTTGTTAGTTGTTGTTTGTAAATTGATATGCATGTAATTTTTTTTTTCCCTCAGTGAGTTACCACGCAGGGTTTGGCTACTCACACGCGAAACCCGAGGCAGTTGTGGAGTTTAGGGCCGACCACCCATTCATATTCATCATAAGAGAGAATTTGGGCCCTGTCCTGTTCATCGGACGGTACATAGGACCTAATGATGACTCTCCATCTTCATCAGAATCCGTCGAACATGAGAAAGTCAATAAGAAGGAATCCATGACTTTGGTAGGGGATCTCCCCATCATAAATGTGCAACACTAACGTTTGTAAAAGTAAACATTAGAAAATATAAAACACCGGGTACTTTTTTTTTAAAGTTTATCTCAAAATCTAGTAAATATATTTTAAGTGTAAAGATGGGTCGAATCCGTATCTCGAATCTTTAATTTTCTTTCGAATCTAGAATCCAAATGTCAATCTTCAAATCTTTAAAAATCTAAAATTAAGCTAAAGTGTAAATATATTTAAAATTGAATTTAAAATAAGTCATTTGGTGGCACTGAAAAATACTATTTTGTTTACCATGTATATTACGCCATAAAAAAATATAACTCTTTTTAGTAAAGTAATTGTATATTAATAAACAAATTGTGAGTGATTTTTTTAATCTC
The DNA here is from genome assembly GCA_902151425.1 of Timema shepardi. Lineage (NCBI taxonomy): Eukaryota > Metazoa > Arthropoda > Insecta > Phasmatodea > Timematidae > Timema > Timema shepardi. The sequence continues at coordinate 216,966 of CABFVX010000370.1, forward strand.
CCAAATACACAAGTCTATATAATTCCCTTTTTATTGTATTCGAGATACTTTTTTTTTTAGGTATCTTTAAACTCTGAATATTCTAGGATTTAAAGGACTTGATAAATCGAGTATTCACGAGACTAATCTCTATTTTTAAATTTATTTTATTTATAATTACGTGAAATCTACAAATAATGATCAATAGAAAACTAGATATATACACAAAATTAAATATTTTTTGTGTGTTTGTTTGATACACTTGAGTGTATGATGATCTCCAGCTACACATATTAAATTAATATTATCAATTAATTTATAAAATATGATAGCATTGGTCCAAATAATCTCGATTGTAAAATTGTATACCTATACTTTTTTAGTAAAATTATATATATATAACATTTTATTTTATGAGCTTCGGAGTGATTCTTAACAATAGGCCTACCTAGGCCGAAACTTTGCAAGACATGTTTTACAAACTTTTACTCAGCACATTAAAACGACTATCAAATCATTATTAACGGTTCATTGTGTCAAAAAAAAAGTTACCCTCCTGAGAAAATATATTTTAAGCATAGATTTACAAGCAGAGTAACAATATCTTAGACCATAATTACTCGCAGAAGTGGCCAAGTGGTTTAATGCATCAAGCTCGTAATAATCTAGGTTTCGTGTCACGGAAAGGTCGAGTTTCGGATCCCGGCCACCTGAAATAGAGGTGGGTTTCCCAAATGTTATTTATCTATGTGGTTTCAATGTCAAAGTGGATCCGCACTTTATATAATCCACCCTTCCCTTCAGCTACCTATTAAATTTAATCGTTTATAAAGTACGTATGCATTATTTAAAATTATCTTAAAGACCAATTTTATAAAAACAAATTATTTCAATATCAGTTGTGAGCACGCCTTGAATTTATATTTTTAATAGGGCCTGAGTAATTTATTTGTTTATAATTACTTATTTACTCTATAGTCTATGGCACTATAAACTAGAAAGTTCATTGTCGCACTTACCAAAAAAGTATGACATCTATTCCTATCTTGAACTGGTTCCATCCAGTCCACCTAATTATACCCTATCAATTTCAGGTCCATTCTAATGATATCCTTCTATCTACGTCTAGGTCTTCCCAATGGGTTTACCAGTCAATAGGTACTCCGTGTTAAATCAACTTACTTTTTTACAAAAAAAATGTACCTGATAATTTCAGATTTTGATAAAATTTGGTATATAGATAATGTGTATGGAGATTAAGAAAAATACATATTTTTATTTAAATATATCAAACCGTTTTCAAAATATAGTTATGTGAATATTCAAAAAATGGCCAAAAACTCACCGCTGGTTTATTTTCTAATCGTCATAGCAGCTCTCCGAGAGGTGGGAGTGTTATCATTTTACTCAGTTTTGGACACCCTTTCCAATAACATGCAGCACAACACGAATTGTCAAAACAAAACAAAAATTCAAAACTCAAAATCCAAATTTCTATTTTGATTTTCTGTAAAAGGGTATACACGAACTTTACAGTGAGTGAAGAATGACCCTAAGCACAGGACGAATCCTGGATGGCTGGGTGATAAAGGATTGTCATGCTAAGCCAAATGTACTGGGCTCGATTCCCATCTATTAGTATCATTTTTAAACTAATGTAAATTAATTTAAGTGTGTCCGCTTGCTTATGGAAAGAACTCCACTCAGTGTATGTAGTAAATTATTTTATTAAATTAGTTTAATTAGTTGTATTTTTTTTATTCAAAATCAAAGACTGTATTAAAATATTAAAATACATATTTTCAATATAAAACTTTTGTTTCTCTTGAGTGGTTTTTAAATTAGGTGTAGATAAACATCAATAGTTACAACTAAATTCATTTGTTACTTTTTGATCACCTATTTTAGTGGTTAAAATCTCATTTTGGTAGCCAAGATTTTAATTTAAGGCTTTTTTTTTATTTTTGTTTAGAACACTGCATAAGAGTGTAAATGGTTTGTTTCATCGTATTGTGGGTGTTCATAGATTTTCTGAAACCAACAACAATTTCACAAGCATTTCAATTATAAAAGCAAACATATAATAAAACGCTGACACCATAAAACTCTCGTCCCTGTTTCTTGTAACATTTGGCGTAATAATAATCCTTATTCTAAATTGACTCTAATTTAACGACAGTTTGAAGAAATCAAATTGATTTAATATCCTCATCACAAAAAAATACTTGTTGCTATAGAATTCAATTCCCAAATATATTAGGTGCTACATACAAGTTTTTACATTTTAAAGTTTACGTACTCAAAGAATTTATATCTTTAATCAGTATAGTGGATATTCTCATAACAGTATTTATAATATATAAATAAAAATATATACAAACGTAAGTAATTCAAAGTTTACTTTCTATTATATAGGCCTAGTGTCAGTCAAAATATATTTTTAGCACCACGTCTTACTACCTGTTCAGGTTATACACATGTTTACTATTTACGCTAATATGTTGGGGATGATGATAATTGAATTAAGAGTAAATGTACCGGTATTTACGTTGGAGAGTGGATTTTTTTTTAAAAAAACACCCTCGGTACATCCAGCCGGTATTCGAACCTCGATCTCCCTCTCATCGACAATCTAGTCTAACATGAGAGTGACGCCTTAGACAAAGCGGCCACCGAAGCAGGTCATCAAAATAATTTAAATCTATACATATACTTTAGAAACAGCGTTATTTTCATTTTCAATTTTAAATAAAATAAATGAATATAAATCTCCAAATATCTTACTTTAAGTTTAGTCCACAAATCAGCAAATGAAAATTAAATAAAACCATCAAGACTAATCTCGTTCATTGAGAACGTAAAATATTAGCACCTGTAAAAGAAATTAAAATAATAAAATATATTTCGATGCTATTTGGATGGTGTTTCTGTTCATTCAAATACGATGAGAACTATTTTTAAGAGAAAGATTATGTTTCTCAAGTTATGGTCTTATCTCATTTTGGGATTTAGTATATGTTACTAACATGATTTACTCAAAATCACTATTACTTAAACCATTAAAGGTGACCAATTAGAGTATATATTAGTGATCTTCACAAGCATCTAGTCAACGTCTCAGGAAAGTGTTTCAACTCTTTCAGAAGTTGGTTACTATCTATCTACCTTTAATCAAATGTGTAGCACAGTACCATTGGGCATACAAACTATTAACTATAACGTCTCCCTATCTATTTAAGGATTCTGGCTCAATTATATCAAATGTTTGAAAATGTATCGCTGTGAAATGTTCAATTAAAGAATCTGATTTCTGGTAGTCGTGTTAAGATTACATCAATATAAGCCACTGGAACTGAGTGTACGACTCAAGTACATTGCTAATGGTCTCATCTGTGGTTAAGAACATCGAGGGGTTGAGCTTAAGATGCTGGTAAGAAGGACGATTTAGAATTCAAATCGGGTTGAAACAGGATGAAAGGCAGAGTGAAAGCCTATGTTTATGTTCCAAGTACAAATATCATACATAATTTTGTTTATTTAAAAAAATTGTTTAGTGTTTGTTATCAGGGTTTGTGGGCTAGATGTTCCAAATCTTCTATTGGCAGTGGCGAATATTGTAACCATCTTCTGAGGTTAGGGCACCTGTAGGTGCGGTTACTTCTTCCCGATGGGATGATGATGATGATGATTATGTGGTGCCAGTAGAAGTCTTAGACATAGCTTAAGCCTGATCAACTAGATGACATTCGGTAAAGATACCTATGGTGGAATCGAACACAGGACCTCTAGATCATTAGCCAGAAATGCTGATCACTAAAGAGAAAAGAGGCTAGCACTCCACCATCAGAATTGACTTAGGACTTCTTCTGCTTCGAGGATTCATTCGAATAAATGTTAATTTGGGACGGGTAAACCACGCTGTCATCTACCACCGCTAGGGACGTATGGGAAGTCGACAGCAGCTGCACGTGTGGGCACGCGGACAAAGGTAGCAGTTTCGTCTGATCTGATTTCCCGTCTACGGAGAGATAAGTGTTATAGTATCTGCCTGGTGTACTGAGATAGCTTTTCCTACACACACAAAAATCATAATCCCATCCTCCTTCCATGAAAATTCTACTTCTTCGAGTAGTCTAAACTCTAATGAATATGAGCCGAGGAGTTGAAGTAAATGCATCAAATAAACAACAAATTTAAAATAGTTACAGTATATCAAAGCATTTGTCGAGAAGAAAACTGGGTTTCTAACTATTTAATTCTCTCAACGTGGGGTGGAAAGGAACATGAGTAAAGGGCAGTGCTTTTGCCGTGTTTATAGCAAAATATTTTTTGGCCAAAATAAATAAAATATCTATGCAGTAGAATCCTAGAGGTTAATTTTCTTCACATGGTGATATCATCAATTATTATTATTATTATTATTCGAGAAAAACATACATAAGCATACTTTCCACCACCTTAAATTATTATTAGCACCGCGACTTACTACCCGTTCGGGTTATATGCAACCACCTTAAAAATAAACTTTCAGATAATCAACATGGCTTTATAAAAAAAATCTACTGCCACTAATTTAGCAGAATTTTTTGGGCAGTTGCCCCACAAGTCTCTGCCCAAGGTCAGGTTGATGATATTTATTTTGACCAAAGTAAGGCATTTGACTTAAAGTTCGTTCACGGTAGGAGTTTACCTGGGAAAGGACTTTTTTCCCTACCAGAAATCTATTATATAGTAGGATATTGGTAAGAAAAAAGACCTTTCAGAGGTAAACTCCTACCGTGAATGAAGTATATGTCAGAATAGTATTATTCTCTCTAAACTTGGTAATTTCGGCTTTTCTCAATGATATGTAAATTGGTTCAGCAGTTATTTGCAAGAAAGATTATTCACTATTAAAATTAATTCCCACAACTCAAATACAGTACTAACCCCGTGTGGCATACCACAGGGTTCTAATTCAGGTTCTCTTTCTTTAATGTTTATTGATGACATTGGTAAATATTTAAACTCGTCTAGTTATTTACTCTTTGCTGATAATGTAAAATTATTTAAAGTTATCAAATCGATCGCAGATTACATTGATTTACAATATGATGTAAATGGTATTATACAATGGTCTTCGGAAAACGGAATGTTTATTAATAAATTTAGGACCAAATCTATATATTTTACTAGGAAAACTAATCTTTTATTTTTTACTTATAAATTGGGCAATGAAAACATAGTTCGCACCCTTTATATTAATGATCTTGGAGTTCTCCTGGATAACAAAATTTATTTCCATTATCATGTTGACCATGTAATCTCCCAATCATTGAAATTACTTGGACTTATTAAATTTATTACTTCATAATTTAAGAAAGTTGACAGTTTTTATGTATGTACTACGCCCTGGTTAGATCTAAGTTAGAATATACCACTGTTGCTTGGAATTCCATTACCTTAACTGACTCTCTTAGGTTGAGAAACGTTCAAAGAAAATTTGTCGCTGCGTGCTATGATAAATTCTATACTAACCGGATTTGTTATGATTATGACAGAATTCGAAACCTCTTAGGGCTCTAAACTCTCTTCTGGTGTATACTTTATTGTAATGCCCTTTTTGTTTTTAATATTTTCACTAGCAAATTTTCTTGAAAATTTGTCCTTGACCATATAGGCGTTCATATCACTTCTCAGGCTTCTTGTAATCCCAAATAAATTTTTCCCAATAGTTCTTATAAGGTAAACCCTTTAGGTCATTGTGTCCACAGCGCCAATTTTAGATTTGTCGAATTCGACTTTTATCATAAAAGGAAAGCTAAGCTTAGAGAGTTATTTAAGGAAATCCCATATCAATAATTTTTCATGTAGATGTTCTGCCTATAATATTTAAATTTTAAATATTCAGATTTATTTTTTGCATATTGTTTCTGCTTGTAATCATTCTTTAGTAAATTTGTATTATTGCTATTTTTTATTATTATCATTATTAGTTACTATTTTTTTCGGAACTATTCAACAATATATACAATTATTTAGCTATTATTGCTTATCTTATTTTCTCGTGTAAATATTTATATTTGTAAGGTACTTGTGTACTTCAGTTCTGGCCTGTTATAGGTCTTACGACTGTTGGCCAGCGTTATATTAAAGGAAATTGAAATTGAAAATTATTATTATTATTATTAACACCGCGTCTTGCTACCCGTTTGGGTTATACACACTTAGGCTAATGTGTAAAGGTAGGGTGATTGTGAGATGAAATGGAGGACCTACAGTTTAACGTGGGATCCGAACCACGGTGGAGGCCTGGCAATTTCACACATTCACAACTTGTGAATAATACGCGTCTTGTCAATGGTTAAGGAAAGGTTTGTCAATAAGATAAATGTTTGGCGGGACCGAGGATTGAAACCCGGAACCTCAACACAGAAGTGCGACGCCTTATCCTTAGACCACCAGGTCACCCGTTTAGCAGTTATTAAATATGTTTTAAATGAAGAGAATGAATTAAATTCAGTGATATCCTTGACAAATATTCAAGAACTGAGTTGATATCACCATGTGAAGAAAATCAAACCATTTGTTTCTACTGTAAGGTTATTAGATTTATTTTAACAAAAAAAATGCATATGGATAAAGAGTTTACCTCAGGACACGATGTTCGTGGGTTCAAACAGAGCCAGGTCAACTGATTTTTGCTAAGTGATAAAAATCCGTGGCACAACTTCCTTTGGAGAGGGAGTAAAACTACCAGTCCCAAGTTTATTGTGGTATGTAAAAGAATCCTGGAAGGTATTTGACTTTCCCGGCAAAATTGGTAGATCATTTTCTCTAGCTCATGAAGATTTTTGTGCACTGATATAATCAGTCTGTTCAGAAAATGCACATAAAATACCTCAAATAAATTAAAAAATTAAATTTAAACAAAAATAATTTTAGATAAGAACTTAAAAAATATTTCAGTTATCTCTCCTTCCCTACAATCCCACCTTAATGACCTTATTTAGTATCGATAGGAACAGTCATGGAGTCAGGTATTGAATCAATTAGCGCAATATGGCTCTCAGAGGAAAAGTTGTGTCCTGGTTAAAACCACAATTACAGTTCCGGGCGAGTATTATATTTTACGTATTGATATTACGCTGTTCGTTTCATGTTGTGTAATATCTCAATCTCTTCCTCACGACTCAACGTAAAGCCAACGTAATCATTTCATTACCCTGTCCGCTGATGATGCTTAATATTTTTACTTATATATCAAAATTAAGAACATATTGTCTGTTAAAATATATATCCAATCATGACCCGACAAGTAAAATACTAGAGACTTTCAAAGAATGTTTTATAATGATTATTAATGGCGTGCTATGAATGGTATCTTAATTAAGCTGAAAAGGCTTTTCGTGTATATTTAAAATATTGAAAATATGAGAGTATATTAAGGGGGCTACCTACTTTAGTGCTGAGATGTATTGCAGCCGCATTATTTTAATAAGAGGTTAAAGTATTTAAAAATAGGTCTTGTGCCAAAATGAGGTGGGAAGGTATCACTATGTCTCTATGCGTCCTCCTCTCTCTTTCAGGTACATCCTTATGTTATCCCCCATCTGGGTCTTCCCAATGGTCTCTTCGCTTAGGGTATGCCAGTCAAAACCCTGAACATAGTTCTAGATTCTGTCATTCCCGCTGCATGTCCTACCCATCGTAATCTGAGATAATTTACTTTCCTAATAATAGTACAGATAAAATAAGCCAAAAATGGGCAAATGAAAAACAAACTTTGTCCATTCATGAAAATGCAGTTATAACTTCTTCTTGGCAGTAGAATTCAAGATCTGAAGAGTCGCCAAAATTTAAAGGGGTGAAACACAGTTTTTGAGGTGGTAATGAGGGGAAATTTAAAAATATCTACCTTTACGAAAAAAAGTCAAGTGAAGGGTCTTTTTATATGTCTTTTTAATCGAATATAACAACTTCCCTCACTAGAAAGACTTATAGTGATATTGAAGCCAAAAATAGGATGCGCCAAAAGAAAAATATTTCATACAAAAAACCTATTCAATGTGAAAGACTACATTCTTCTTCCCCATGCATTCAGTGGATGTGATACTACCAGCGCAATCCATGGGAAAGGGGAAAAAGAGCCGTTTAGTTTGCTAGAAACTGATAGAGCATTAATGGGCTGCATCAGAATATTCTCCAAATCGATTTCCACCCGGGATGAAATCATAAGTGCAGGAGAGTGTCTGTTTCTCTTCCTGTATGGAGCAAAGGATGGTAAATTTGACCTTGACCAACTTCGCTACAGTTTCTTCCAGAATTCACTGCAGAAGAAGACAGCCAGACTGGAATCCTTACCTCTCAATTCAGCAAGTGCAGCTCAGCACTCATACAGAGTGTACTACCAAATACAACAATGACCCAGCAACAACCTACGTCCAGTAGATTGAGGTTAGATTTGCCAAGGCGGTAAACTGCAGCCTGTAAAAACAACTTTGGATCCTGCACCTGATGCAATCCTCAAGCTGATTTCCTGCACATGCAAAGGAAACTGCTCAACAAAAGTGCTGTGTGGTGTTTTGCTCTCTGCAAAAACTGTGAAGGAGTGACCTGCAGCAACTGTTATTGATGACCCGGACAGCGAAGATCTTGGACAGTTTCGCATCCAAGACGAAAGTGACTCTGATGTTGATAGTATATATGAGCAAGATGAAAATTGATAATTAATATGTAAATATATCTTTTTTGTGTAATAAAAATTATTTTTATTTATTAAAATGTATGTATTGAGTTTTTCACCCGAAAAACGCATTATATCCTAGAAATTTAGTGTTCCAGTCCATCTGAAAACTGTTCTATTCGACTCAGCACAAAAGAATACATAGAAAAAGACCCCTCAGTGCATGACTGTATCATACATGCTCCATTAAAAGTGGGTATTCTTGCTAGTTTAGTGTGGACGGTGAATGCTTGTTGTGTAGTGCAGTTCAAATTTTTATTTTTAAATACAGAATTATTAATTTAATTTTAGGTAGCTACTTATATTTATATAGTTATTGATGCTCACTTAGGTAATTTATTTACAGTTGTGCTAATTTATTTTTATAATAAAATGGTCAAATGAAAAAGGTTTTAAAACTGACAGATGTCTATAGAGCCCGGCCTGTTTTATAGAGTTCTGATGTTCCAAACTAAAAAAATTAGAACAATAAGGAGGATAGGATGCTCGGACAGATTGACCCAGTATGTTGAAGATTGAAAGCTCAAAATTACTTCAGGAATGGCCACAGAAGACATTTATAACTCAAAATTGTTTGCATTAGAAGGTCTACTCTTCTTAAAAGATACAAATAAGCCGACGCAAACCCGAGATACAGAAAGTTGTGTAGGTACCTGCACAAAGTAGCTTATTATTTATATTAGCTGTTTTCAATTCGCAATCAGCTAGACTGGAGGGCTCGCTGTAAAACGATGGATCAGTTGCGAACCTGAGCATGTTCACTTCAGTATAATGGACGCAAGGTGAACATTTTAAGGTAACACGAGCAAACAACGGCCAGCATGAGTAAATGTTTGCCCTTGCTCACTCTTTCGGTGAAAACCCACCTTAAGCATTTAAACTTCTTGCCTGTACGAATATTTCACTCTATCGTATCACTGATTATTCTATTGTGTTCTCATTTTATGGCTTCATTAAAAATCAGGAAATGTACATCAGACACTCACATTTATTTTTGACCTATGTATTATTTAATGATTTATATTTTGCAAACAAGTATCGGTAAGATTTCTACCTAAGTGATACAATAACTCGGAGTTATTACCCCTTGAAAATGACGATGGTGATTAGTAAAGTTGTGTTTGACAAGTTTATGGCATGCCGTGATTGATTTTGTTCTTTTGTTTTTCAGGTTTATGGTGCAATAAAAAGTTGATACATCAAGGTTGGATAGAAGTTAAGAAAAGGGTCGTACGTGAGAAATGGAGATTCTGTGTATTATCATTGGTTTCACATGTAAGTATGATATATGGCAAAACATGTGTTTGTCGGTCCATATTCTCAGTGAATAATAGTGGGTGATTATTTAATTGATTATTTTTTCATCGATAAATATTAGTTTAAAGAAATTGTTCAGCTAGGTTTATGTATTCTTGTTTAGTTTTGTATCGCGTCATAAAGTATATTCGCTCAAAAAACATTAGCCAATACCAAAATTTGGTAATGTGAGACACTCAATTTGTGACATTTTATTCCTGTTGTTGTTTAACCGCATCTCTCATATTGTTCGAGCTATACGCAAACATATTCAGGGCTGCCACCATTTTATTAATGTTTCCCTGTGTTTTTCAGGTCATCCAGGAGGAATTCATATTTTTCAGACAATTTATTTAGTAGTATAAAGGAATGAAATTTCAAGTGGGATAAGATTGACTCACGAGGAGTCATGCCATTGGTGTTTAGAACCGGATGAACGAAACCTAATGTTCCATTTTTTACGGGCAGATAACAAGAATGTAAAAGTTCTTTGATTTCAGTGGTGATTTATTGAAAACGTATTGTTATTTATGGCGTATAATCCGAACGGATAGAAAGACAACGTGCTGAAAAATAAAATATTGTTTATAATAATTAAATTATGAAATAAAAACTTTTAAAATATATATATATCACTGTAGGATCATATTAGTAGTTGTTTTTTTAAAACTAATATATTAATTAAGTTGAATAGTGGAAATACCAACGTAGTATGGCGTTTTGTACTAGGCACAACAAAATACCAAAACTCCAATTAAATGTCTAACGAAATTATTTGGTAGTTGACAATCAAAAATAACTATTTTGACTTAATTAACTAAACTAAAAATATTTCACTTTTTTTTAAAGGATATAGTAATTATTTCGGGGATTAAACATTATATTGAACCATTTGTTTTTAAAGCTTTCGCGGCCTGTGTTTCGTATTCGAATCTATACTGTGACTGTTGTAACTATAGCCGAAACATCGGAAGTTATTTACTATACGCGATTCAAGTCCAAAAACATTCATTTTAATATAATTATATTTAAACAATTCAATCAATATAATTGAATCTTAACTGCCCCTTCGTGGTAACTACATGGCTTTAGATTTAACCCGCAATCCAACAATATCGACCTATTATTTTTGGACCACCTTTGAATTATGAACTTTTTTGAACGCCATTGTTTTAATAAAGCTTTGTGCCATTTTGTACTATAAAAAAATGTTTTTGCTTTAATTTATTTAAGTAATTGGCATATCAAAGCGATCACTCCAAGCCTATACCACTTTTGCGAAAGCCGTAGTTTTGTACTCTTTAGAATCCCATGGAAAATGTTGTGTAAACCTTCCCGCACCTCCACCAACACCACCACCCTATTCCCAATAAAAGTAAATTGATACTAACATTAATCGCGTGTTCCAGTGGCTACGCAGACAGTTTCCGTTGATACTACGGATGACACTACATCTAAAACATCCTTTGCTGTTGATCTTTATCAGGTGAAGTTTTGTGTTGAATCTTTCTAGAGCTATCATGTTTAATAAGCGCTCCTTATTATCACATACTATCAGATAGAAAACATAAGGTTACATTTCTCATCTCCGAAGTGAATAATATTAAACAATAGACATAGTTATTTTAGATTATTAATATCACTAACTACTTAATCGTCACTCCAATTAAGTGGTCGAGAAAAAAATTAAATGATTGCTTCATGCTTAAATTTTTTTAATCATATTTATTTTATATGCCCAACTATCCTAACATACTGGTAGTTTAAAATTACTATTATTTTATTTCTAACGTTTTTTGTTTTTCGTGGCAGTCATATTTATTTTACAGGCTACCACTTTTTCCTTCTTCCAATTTTAAGGGTTTAAATAAATGTAAATGTCTTAGACTCTATTTGGTCTATCAACAAGCAAGGGCTACCAGATTGACTATATGGCATTTTCAGGGAAACTCTATCCTAAAGAGTGAAATTTCAACCTTAAGTCTGAAGCTTTCTTTCAGAAATATTTACGTTTACAGGGGAAATTATTCCAGGAAAGGAAAAGAATCAACAAGCCAGCATTTGTTTTACAAACAGGTAGGAACTAATTGTCCTCACGCACCAAGTTTCAATCCTGAGATCATTTTCTGCTAAAACATCTCAAATATTTGGATATTTGAAAAAAAAAAAATCTGCACCTTTCAAAGATTATTATTTCAGGTTGGAGGACGAGATAAAAATCTTAAGTTTTGGCTCATAATAGTAGTTTGAATATGAACCCTCAATGAACCTTCAGGGATGATGATTCGGTTTATATTAACTCTAGACCACGGCAAAATCTTTGACAAATTATTACGCCATCAGAATTGATTGGAACAAAAGTAAAATCAACAGATCTGCTGATGTGGTTAGAACTACAATCATGCATGCAACCAACTGATCTGGTTAAATTTTATCGACAAATAACAGCTGGGAAACTATTTCATTAGGTACTTAAACATCAGGAAAAAGGCAGCTTCGCAGTATCGCCTGTTAGTATCCGCGCCTCAGCGGCCATTTTGACAGTGGGGACTGAAGGGCGCGCGGTGGACGATATCAGGCATGTACTGCGCATACCAGCCAATACCCTGAGGGTCAAGATGAAAACACTCTACTTCCTAGACAAACAGAAGGTGAGTGGCAAAGAAAATACAGTCCAATTTCCATGGGAAGGGCCTTAACTTAATTTTTAGAACCTCATCATACTAACCACACGGGTTGTACGCTTGAGAAGAAAGGGTGAGAAACCATTTAGGAAAAAACACTCTTAATACACTAGACCTGGATTGAACCAAGATCTCCCGGTCATCGACAGCCTAATCTATTGAAAGAGTAGCGCCTTAAACCATGCGGCCACCGAAGCGGGTGGGCTTATATGACAGCTAGAAATGCTACTAAATGTACTTTCACGTATTCATTCGCGAAGACATGTTATTTTAATCTGTACTATTTTGTAGATATTATCAATGTTGACAGAAAAAGTGTATAGTTCCTAAAATGCCCTTCCTAATGAAATTAGACTGTACCTCAAAAAGCTGCAATGATTGGAGAACAATAAAATATATTTTTTTAGTGAATTAAAACTCATAATCCACAATTAACGAATGATAATTTATTAAATGTAATTTTAAACCATCCGCAGCAGTTCGCACGTGAACAAAGATGTGAGCATCGTTTAGTATGGGTTTTTTTAATGTGACAGAAAGGTTGGGCTTCCGACCGGGCTTATTGAGGTGTATTTTTTCCCCTGCATGGTTTCCCCCTTCACCCCCATGTAAATGCAGGCACAATTTTTTTTTATTTCGCCTTCCTTATCTATAACCTATTTATTTTGAACGTATTGCCTACACCACCCATTATGGTGGGAGTGTGAAGTACGAGTTATATACAGTGTTTTTGCAGTTTTTATACAAACACCTTTTTTTAATCTGAATAAGTCGAATATTTCTATATTAGAAACAGAGTGTTTAATTCTCTTCTCATGGTGATATCAACAGTTGTTGAATATCTGTCATGAGCATAGTGGCTTTAGATGAAACACTTTTTAAATTACGAGAAAAAGTTGTAATTAAATTCCAGGACACCCTTGACAGATATTCAACAACTGTTGATATCATAATGTGAAGAGAATTAAACTCTATGTTTTATTGGATAAATATTTGATTAATTCAGATCAAAACATGTTTTTATATATAAAAATTTCAAATATAGTGCCCTTAACTCACGTTCCCTGCACTCCCACCTTAAACGCAAAGTAAACGAGATGAAAATATTAATGTGAATTTTCAATCGGGACATTTCATATAACAATTGAACTTCGGGGTAATTTGACGTATTCGTCAAGGATTTTATTATCATGTTGAGGTTGTAGCATACCTGGTCAACAGCAGACGGAGGAACTCACTGACACTTTTGCATCCAACCGCCAAGCGTTGTAGTCGAAACGTAAGTGTGAAAAGAGAACTTGAATCGCTGTTAAAACTTTACTGTAGGTTATCTGATCGTGTTACTGGTGTTAACGTTATTAGAAAGAATAAAAAGTAAAGTGGAAACTTTTGATTTCTTGATTGCATTCGTTACATTCAAAGAGTTGGATTATTTTATATATATTTTTTTAAATTTGATTTTACGTATCCCGACTTAAAATATCCCACAGGGATTCAATACAACGAATTTTAAAGTACCTTAAATTTCCTACAGTTTTATCTGTATCGTTGTATAGCACTTTTTAAATGATAAAAAAAAATCTTAGATAAACATTGTATTACATTATTAAAAATAAATTACTGAATATGTTATAGAACATTATCATCATTAACTCAAGTTCACTGGTCCATAAAATTTTCGCCTTGATAAACCCAATTTTGTTTTTATTCTGTTTTAAATATAAATATATATACCTTATTATTTTAACGAATTCTTTGGCTAGGTCAAATAATGAAATTAAGAATTCATCTCGCAACCGATTAACCGAGAAATTTGATAGAAAATTACGCACGAGTTAAAAAAAACTTGATGGTTAATTTTATAGGAAGAACAGTTTATAAAATAGAAGCATACTATATTTTATGCTCCAAATTGAAAACATTTAATATTATTTTAAAGGTACTAAACATATATATAAGAAGTGACAATTTCACATCACATGACTTTGAGTATGAGTATAACAAAATTGTTTTAGTAATTTTTGTAACTATTAAATACTGTTCTCCGTTCCATAATCCTACTATAGCAGTACAGTTTTCTGCATTCTTTATTTGACAAAAGCAACAATTTTCAATGTAAAAAAAATGCTACTGGTATATATTATTAAATATGATATAATCGTTTCACTTCTTAAACCCATTTTTTTCTAAATAAGTTAATAGACTACATGAAATCATAGCACAATTTGACGTTTGGTTTGAGATTGTATTACCTAAGTTAGGTGTTATACATTGGGTGAAACTGACTCTTAAAACATATTTTTGTTTATAAGACATCCAGATAAATATCTCGAGTTAATCTATGAAGAATACCTATATCTTTCTACATCACTTCCAAATAAATTTTTAATAACTATAATGCGTTAGGTATTAATAAGGTGAAATTTATAGAATGTACCCGCACATTCGGTAAAAAAAACACCCCCAGTACACTCGATCAGAGTCAAACCTCTATCTTCATCGTCGGCCATCTATCTTACTGAGAAAGTAGCACCTTAGACCATGCAGCCACCGAAGTAGGTAGTATTACTCTTACCTTGACAAATGAGACTATGGGCCCATGTTATTAGCTGAGCCATAGTGGAACTATGTAAGCTAAGCTTGCATCTTTCAGGTTAAACGAAGGGGCAATTTGCTAAATATACATTTATTGGCAGGTAACAAATGTGACAACCGTAAAAATTGGTACTGCCCTCTTTCCATCCGAGGGGTTACATATCAACAAACAGTTTCAAGACGACGCGGAACAATATTTCAAAACTGAAATAATCAAGCTTGATTATGAAAATAAAACGAATGACGCCATAAGCATGATCAACGGATGGATTGGACCTGGTGTGGAACTGTACAGCCGAGGTAGTATTACGCTTGTTAATAACATGTCATGAATTAACATTATACTAATATGAACTTAGAAAAAGAACAAAAAAAATGAAAATGGCTCTAACAGTAAAATTGATACTAGTTTGTGTTTTACCTGAAAAATAACACTGTATACTTGTAATCGGGGGAAAATAAGTTTACTCATAAATTGATTTTTTTTCCCTCCTAATTTTGAGTATTTTAAGAAATGACTCCAACGATTTGGTTCAAAATTGGTATTTAGAGACTACTTTACATTATAATAAATAATACTATTTTACTAAATTTATTCAAGGTGGGAATGTAGGGGACACGAGAAAATGTCAAGTGTTTTTAGAAAAACATTTTTTTCCCCATATTAAATAAACTATTGCTCCAGTATAAACACAAGGTTCAATTTTCTTCACGTGATGATATCAAGAGTTTTTGAATATCTCTCATGAGAATAGCGGCATTAGACGAACTTTTTAAATGAAGAGAAAAAGTTGTCATTAAATTCAAGGACACCCTTGACAGACAATCAACAATTATTACAGTTAATATCACCAATAAAGAAAATTAAACTAAACGGTCCTAACGGAGCAATATTATTTATTTATTTTCGACAGAGAAATGTTTTGCTAAAAAAAACTCCAACATCAATTGCCTTTACTCGCGTTTCCTTCCACCTGACCTTAAGGATAATTTAATTACATTACAAATTTTAAAACATTTGAAATATTTCTAAAATTGCCGATAATAGTGAGTTAAAAATAGGTACCTATCTGGGTTTCTGATTCTAGTTTAGTATCTGGGGTTTAGTTTTTCATGATAAATAAGAGTATATTTTTATTATTACTACTATACATCATTTGAGGATATTTATAAATAATTTGTTTTTGAATTATTATTTTTCAAAGTTTTAAAACACTATGTACGATTTTGTCGTACCATTAATTATAAAACAAACCTATCAATACTCATGGCGGTAGTAAGCCACACTTAAAGCCTTTGACCACGGCCAAACTTGACCTTTGGTACCGGGTGTCATATAGTGATATGCATGCTATGTGACCCAGACAGCCTGCCACCTTCTACCATGCTAGTCCTTGTGAACACGGTGACATTCAAAGGGTCGTTCCTGAAGGGTCATCAGGACTCAAACCTCGAGCTCCCATTCATCGCTGGTCCCGGGGATATCACACAAGTCCCTGCTATCAAGATGAACGTGAGGGCGCGATACCGGCTACTAAACAAAATTGACGCCAGGGCCATCTCGCTCTTTTATAAGGTAGGCCTTTCTAGGAGCGAGTTTGAACCGTGTAAACATTTTAGATTTTATCATCATAATAATCAAATTATCAATCTTTCGATTTGTTTGCTGCAAGCTCCACTTTCATCTATTCCGGGCCAAGTTTTTCTTCTGCTAACATCGTCCGCGATCTGATTCATGTACTCCATCCAGCCTTGGTTTACCTCTTAAATTTCACTCTTCCACATATTCTATAATTATCTTCGTCAAACTATCATGTCCGGGTATATGTTCTATCATGTTACTTCTTATTTTCCGTATACCTTCGCAAAGTTTCCTTTCTTCATTTACTTTTCATAGTACTTCTGTCTTTGATACAATCTCTATCCATGTTCTGTTCAACATTCTTCTGTAGCACCACATTTCAAATGTTTCTAAACTTTTTCCTTTCTGTTGCGTCACATTGTTTCTAAACATTTCCTTTCTGTTGCAACACATTTCAAATGTTTCTAAACATTTCCTTTCTGTAGCACCACATTTCGAATGTTTATAAACATTTCCTTTCTGTTGCAACACATTTCGAATGTTTATAAACATTTCCTTTCTGTTGCAACACATTTCGAATGTTTCTAAACATTTCCTTTCTGTTGCAACACATTTCAAATGTTTCTAAACATTTCCTTTCTGTTGCAACACATTTCGAATGTTTCTAAACATTTCCTTTCTGTTGCAACACATTTTGAATGTTTATAAACATTTCCTTTCTGTAGCACCACATTTCGAATGTTTATAAACATTTCCTTTCTGTAGCACCACATTTTGAATGTTTATAAACATTTCCTTTCTGTAGCACCACATTTCGAATGTTTATAAACATTTCCTTTCTGTTGTGCCAATGGTCCATGTTTCACATCCATAATGCACAACGCTCCAAATATATACCTTTAGGTTTTACTTTCTCATAAGGACACAATATTGTAATCGTGAAAATCTCCACATTGAATTTTTAAGAAGTATGACGTTTTATGTCCCATCGCATTTTTTTAAAAGTGGTTCTTACATGTCGGCATATTCACATTTTTGTCTGTCTGTCCCAGGGTATTTATATTTTAAATGGTCATACCTCGAGTAATCATCCTGATTTTAATTCTAACCGTAAAATTAAGGTTCGTTTACTGAAGATTATTATTTTTAATTTACATTAAAACACAAAAATTTATAGCAATTTCGTTCAATATTTTTTTGTATCTGAAAAGCGTTTTGTATGATTATCAAAAGGAAATTTGTTATTTATTTTAAGAGACTATTTTTGTGACTGAATATAAAATTATATACCCTGCATAATCTTTAACTGAACTAGTTTTTAGAAGGTTATACTAAAATACACAGCTATGTTGACAAACAATATGATATATCTTGGCTTTAAATTAGCTTCTTATCGCACATCATAGTATTCAGAGATTGTCTAAACATGGATAAGTTATTATAATGCGTCTAAACAATGCAATTATTATAAATTTATAACTTTTATAGCTTAAGAATATCGACAAATATAAGTGTATCCGATGTTCTGGATTTCCAATCCAAAATGTGTTTAAATATATGACCGTAGGACGTTTGGCACATTCCCCCCGAAAAGCGACCATTTTGGTGCAGTATTGATAAGTAAATTGGAGGTATTTTGGTTTAACAGAATTCTTCCTTTATCTAATATATATCTAAATTAACATAGTTTAATATAACCTAGGGTGACCTGGCGGTCTAGGGGTAAGGTTTCAGACCTCTATGCTGACGGCCGGGGTTCAATCCCCGGTCCCGGCATATATTTATCTGATTACCAAACCCTTCCTTCACCTCTGACAATACATCTTGTGAATGTGGGGAATGCCAGGCCTCCACCGTGGTTCGGATTCCACGTTAAACTGTAGGTCCTCCATTTCATCTCACAATCACCCTACCATTACACATTAGCGTAAGTGCGTATAACCCGAACGGGTAGTAAGACGCGGTGCTAATAATAATAATAATAATAATATAACCTAGCCTAACATAGTCATCAAGCAAATTCCTTAAATGTTTGCAGATTTAACCTATCATAACCTAATCTATCCAAACCATCAGGCGATTCTCTTTCAGTCTCGCAAACTTAATATAACCTATCCTAACGTAGCTATCAGGCGATTGAACCGAAACTGGTTATAGAAACGCGAGTCAGAAGTAAACGAACAAACAAAAAACGTAGGATTAACAGGTGTTCAGAATTAACAGGTCATAATTGCGCCAAATGAACTATGACCAATCTGGTTCAAACCTTTCCTGTATTTAAGCTTCGATAATCCCAGATTGCGTCAAACGCCCTATGTTCAAATTTATGATTATGCACTTTCTAACCGTAACTACCGATATATATATTGTTAATCATTGTTGCTCCTACAGGGCAAAGACTACTCCCTCGTAATAATTTTACCCAATAAAGTGGGAGGTCTGTTTAATCTCGAAGATCAAATGAAAGGAAAGGACTTCAGTAAACTGGCCATCAAGAAAGTCGTCAATGCTACAGTTATTCTTCCCAAGTTTAAGATTGGCACGATCATGGATTTGCGAACAATACTTCAAAAGGTAAGAGGCTTTCGTCTAAGGGACTTTTCACACTAGGACACCAGTTACCGTCATAGTAACTGTCGCTAGTGACTGCTTTCAGAAACATTAGTCTGAATTGCAGATTTTCACACTGGAGCACCGGTGACCATCATAGTGACTGTCGCCAGTGACTGCTTTCAGAAACATTAGTCTGAATTGCAGATTTTCACACTGGAACACCGGTGACCATCATAGTGACTGTCGCCAGTGACTGCTTTCAGAAACATTAGTCTGAATTGCAGATTTTTACACTGGAACACCGGTGACCATCATAGTGGTGCGATTGGTTTGCTGCAACTCTCCACTCTAGCCTAGGCCTCTCTTGGGCTTTTTTTTTTTACATATTTAGGCATTCTTCCGTCAACATTACTCTCTACCGGATTCATGTACTACAGTCCTAGTCTCTCTCTAGAATTTCTCCCTTCCACATATTCTTCTATAATTATCTTCGTCAAGCTATCATGGCTTTGTATATGACCTAACATGTTAACTTTCTTTGCTGTATACCTTTCCAAAGTATCCTTTCTTTATTTGCTTTTCTTATAAAATCTGTATTTGATATTATCATCATCTAAGATATTTTCAACATTCTTCTGTAGCACCAAATTTCAAATACTTGTAAAAAAATCTTTAATTTGCACCAATAGTCAACTATTAACATCCATAAAGAGAAAAGCTCCATACATATGCCTTTCAGAAAGTTTTCCTGATTTCCAAACTCATGTTAGTCGAGTTTGGTAATATATTATTGTTATGAAAAGATTACTTCACCTGCTAGATCCTACTTATAATATATTTCTTGCTTCTGTTATTTTACTCCCTAGGTAGCAGAACTACATTAATTGCTATAGCCTCACTTCTTCTAGTTCTGTATTCAGGTTTCCTATTATATTTTCAGATACGATTTTTTCTTAATTTTACCTTTGTTAGTGCTTCTTCAACATAAACTCTAAATATAATCATATATAGGTTGCATTCTTATCTAACACCTTTTCTTATTTTATCTTCCTTTTTATGCTTAATGACTAAAATTAACACTATACAAATGAAGTTTTGTTATCATTAGACGTGGTGGGAATGTTATTTTAATTTCTAACAAGAGGGAACATTTTTCAGCTGGGTGCAAATGGTATGTTCGAGCACCCAGTCCTAACAGGATTGGTCGAAAACGCACAATCCAGAACAGTAATGCTCAATGCTTTCGCGCAGGTGGCATCCATTGAGGTGGACGAGAAGGACGAACCAAAATACAAAGGGGGTAAGTTTAGTCAAATTTACTGAAAAAATACATCTAAAATAAAAAATTTAAGCATTTATATATCTTCAAAGTTTTGTATTTAAATTATAATTTAACTAAGATTAGTATTTGATTCAAAATTCTGAAATTTAATATCTGACAAATAAGAATCAGATTCAAAATATAAACTAAAAATAGCTTCTAGATTCGGATTATACTAAATTCCAATCTAAAATTCAAACTTTGATAGTTAACATTTTTCTTAAAATTATAATATACATAATATATAAAAATGTTAGTTTTTAAAAGTTTGAATTTTCTCTTTATTTATATATATATGTTATATGGGGAAATATATAGTCTGGAAATAAAAACCCACTTCCAGATGAGTTAGAAAAATGAAATTTGGCAGTAATGTAATGTAGAGGGATTTTTCTCCATATAGCCATAAAAAAATATAATAACGGGGAATTTCAAAATGAGGCTAAGGAAATTTGGGCGGGTAGAGGTTGATTTAGCTATAAACACTTTTTAGATGAAGTAGAAAGTTAAAATTATGCAGTAAGGTAGAAGGACCAATTCGAATATTCATAAAAGTTTGAAAACTTAAATTTTGATATCGATCTCCGAGAAATATTGGGGTGCAGGTAGTGAAGGCAGGGGTTAAACATAAAATAAATACTAAGTGTGATAGAATATCAACATTCATCAGGCAGGTAGAAGGACATCTCCATATTTAACTAAATAAATCTTAAAATTTGAAATATTTAAATTTTAGTTGGAAATGTGAAGGAAAAGGTAGAGGCTAAGGGGGTTTAAAATTTAAAAAATAAATAAAAACAATTTCTTCTCAGTGTGGTAGTTTGTCTTAAAAATATAATATAGTATAAAGGCTTGGTCTAACTATTTTTTTATTTTAATTTGAGACAAAAACACTTAAATATAAAAATATTATATTTGGATCTAAATCGAAATACTTGCAATATCAACTGTTCGATTCAAAAATTTTCCAAACTTGGATGTTCGATTCTAAATTGATTCTAATCGTTAAGCAAATATGATGATTTAGTTGAGAATCATTAACCTTGAATTCACTTAGGCCCGCCTCGGTGGCGTAGTTGGCTAACACGCTTGTCGTGTTTAGCTCGACTGCTGAGGACGGGGAGATCGAGGTTCGAATCTCGGTCGGGTGAACTGGGGGTGGTTTTTCCTAAATGGTTTTCCACACTCCCTCCACGCAAATGCGGGTTCGCTTCCTCTAATTCAACCTTCCCAATTCCTTGTCTATTAGAGTAATTAGTACTTAAAGCGTATAACCCGAACGGGTAGTAAGACGAGGTGCTAAATAATAAATAATAATTAAAATATTGTTATACTGTACTACTATATTTAATATTTAAAGTGTATCAAGTAATGTTTACCATTCCTTTATGTTCTAATTCCGAGATAAAAGGTAAATAATTTGGTTCATAATGACTTGCCTTGACTTTTTTAAAGTGCTGAACCTTATCAGAGATAAGAATACGTCTAATTCTGTTAATAATATATTGCATGAACTGTTTTATGTTTTTTTGTGCTAACCATCATCAGAAAAAACTATTATAATATTCACCATAATTATATACTGGTATTGAAGTTGATACAAAATTCTTTGCCTGTGAAATTTGTCTAGTTCAATGCTGGCCGTGTATCTATGATCTTCGACAGAAAAACCCCTATTATTCTAGCACTGTTCATTCTAATATACTATGTTGGCCTTGTTTTAGAAGGACTACTGTCTAACTGTCCTCCTTCAAAAATAAGAATTCTAATCTTTTTTCAAGGCTATCTATTATTTTGGAATTTAGCACCACAAATGTGGAAAACTTAGCTGTTCCGAGTTTGACCATACCTTTGTGTTGTACATCAAAGAGATGAGCGCATTTAGCACTAACCATTATGATGTCATGTTTTGACCTTGTTATAGTTTTGTTTCCTTGGGGACAGCCTGTAGAAAGTGTAGAGTTCAAAGCTGACCATCCATTCCTGTTCTTCATTAGAGAGAAGAAGACTGGTCTAGTTCTACTAATGGGCCGATATAATGGACCATAGTACGCCTAAACACGACTATTAATTTAGTTACGAATAATGCTAGGGGACGTCCAAATTACTTAAGTAAATAGTATGTTTGAGAATCGTATCAGTAATTACTTCAATCACCACCATCTATAGTACAAATATATGTATGTATATATAGTTTTATGAAATCAATCAATAAGCTTTTTTATAAATCAAATATTCTAATATGTGAAAACCAAATTCGTGTGAATATTAAGAATATACAAACAACATCCAAATTAAATGACCATATTTCTTCCAGGCATACATATAATTTTCCTTAGAGGTAAAACAAAAACATATTATTTTATTGACACTATTTAAATATATGAATAAAACTCCCTTCTTAAATTATTGTTAAAATTATATTTTTTATTTAAACACGTCATATTTATTGATTTTTTTATTTAGCATTTAGAGTTATTAAATTTTTGTTTTTATATTTTATATGTTTCGCCAGCTTCTCGGTAAGGTAGTAAGGATATAAATGGAAAGGAAACGTTTATAAATTACACGTGCAATATTTAATCATTTTTATAAATGTAATAGGCCTAATTTTAAAGGCGTTGACTATAATATAGGATTATAAAAAATAAATAAAGAAGGTGAAAATTGATACAATTTTAAACAGTCCCAAAAAATTATATCATATATATATATATATATGTCATAGAGTATAATTGTATATTATATATTTGTATCATATATACCCATTTATATTTGGTTATTAATAAATTTAATAATTTACTCAGTCCACATATATACATTTATGTTTTTATTAAATTAAGTTGATATAAAATATATATATATATATAATATGTTTATTTGATTTATTTTGTATCGCATATATATGATAGCAAAACATACATTTGTATTAATATATTTATGTATATTTAAAACTACGTTATATTATTTAGCGATATTTTATCATGGGTGTGTGTGTATTTTACCTATGCAATGGATTTCAACTTTAAGTTTAATTTACACAAAGCTGTGCTTATTGGGCTATCCATGTCAGGGCTGCGTTAAAACCTTACTGCGCGAAAGCGGTAATTGAGATAAAGTGCCTGGGTCAATAATTACATCGACTAAATTACGTATTGTCCTATCTTGTTTCATTGATCTCTGACATTTAAACACTTTAATACCTAAACTGAACAAATATCCGACAAGGTATCAGTAAATAAACAACGCATTATTTTTATTTTTTTTAAGCTGAAAGAGTTGTTAATAAATATAAACAAACCCTACCTGAGAGGTCTAGTTCGTGCAGTGTTTTTTTTTTAATGTATCTCTCTTTCCATTATTTCTCAACTTCATTAGGCACGTGTTAGTTCCCACAGCGGACGTGCCAAGAACAAAAACCACATGTGCGTGGTATTAGAGTGCGTAGAGAGCTAAACGGGGGTTGGGCAGGAGGATTAGGGGGGTAGGAGTATTCATACCACACACGGTAACCTTGGCAGTGACAGCTTTAATCCACCAGGTAGCGTTAATGTAGAAGCGTTTCGACAATGGCGTTCTTTTATTTATTAACCACTAATATTAGTATTTGGATGTTTCAAAAATGTGATATAATATGTTGTTATGATGTTAAATTAATGTTAATAGGATTAATATGTTTTGTTCTATAAACCTTGTTACATATGCCTGTTGAATAGAAAATTAATTAACACGAGTTTCATTTATTATCATCCCATCGTATGGTATACCAGAAAATATTCAATCATTATTTAAATCACGTAGATGATTTATAATCTCAAACATAATACTAAATGGCGAAAGAAATATTTAAATGTAGTATCAAAAAGAACAAAATAAAAAAATGGGATGAAAATGTTTAAAGGAGCAGTATGTTGTTTATTTACTCTTTAAATAAGATGAAACAGTGACGTATTAATATTAGTGCTAAGTACTATAGTGGCTTTAGTATAAAAAAAATTTAAAACAATCATTAATAATTTATAATATATTGATGTAAACTACTAGTATTAAGGTGCGAGTGCACGAAACGCAAGAAAAGGTAAGTGATTTTTGCAGTTTTTAGAGTAAAAAATATTTTTGACAAAAAAATGCTCCATTAGAAACATAGATTTTAAATTTCTTCACATGATGACCTCAATAGTTCGTGAATTTATGTCATGAGTATAGCGGAATTAGTTTACTAACTTTTTAAATGAAGAGAAAAGTTTGTCACTTAAATTTTAGGACAACCTTGACAAATATAAAAGAACAGTTGATATCACCATGAGAAGAAAACTAAACTATATGTTTCTACTGGAGCAAAAAAAATTTTAAAGTTAAAATCTGTAAAAGCATTGACCTTTTTTGCATTCTCTGCATTCACACCTTAAAATTAAGTACCAAAAATAACATAATACAGTATTACAATATTTTAAAAATGTATTAGGGACAAAATAATTAGATCTCATTTATGATTAACTAAAATATATTTTAGATTTAAAAATATATTTATGTAAGCTAACTAAAAGGTAGCACATAATGTGGTCATTATTAGGTGTTGTGTTTCTAAGCTAGCTGAATTCTTTTATACGTATACCCGCCTCGGTGGCATAGTTGGTTAACGCGCTTGTCGTGTTGAGCTCGACTGCTGAGGACGGGGAGATCGAGGTTCGAATCTCGGTCGGGTGAAGTGGGGGTGGTTTTACCTAAATGGTTTTACACTCGCCCTCCACGCAAATGCGGGTTCCCTTCCTCTATTTCAACCTTTCCAATTCCTAATCCATTAGAGTAATTAGTACTTAAAGCGTATAACCCGAACGGGTAGTAAGACGCGGTGCTAAATATTAAATATATTATTTTATACGTATGTTCAATAAATATCTCAATTTAATACGGGGTTTATACCACGCCCTTTATAAATCTACTGGCTTTGTAAGCACATGCCTATCCTAAAACTTGAACCAGCACAGCACAAACTCCCCTGGACGTTATCTACACCCTCGCGAAATGAGAAACCCCAAATTCACAAATTATTACTTTTTCAGCCATGTCAAGAATCTAATTCAGGATCCTTAGCTCTGTATAGATGTACTAACGTTTTAACTATTGTTTCGGACTGGTATATTAATAGTTCTAAGCTCGTTTGGTATGTTCTGCCCAGTAAATAGTGTAACTATCAATGGGTAGTGTTTGATGAAATAAAGCCTAACGAATTCCTCCCGTTAGACTTTTGATTTACAACCCCTTGGCCCACGACTCCCACTCCATCACTTTGTTTCAATCATTTCTGCCCTCATTTTCTTTGGTCGCGCGCTCTCACGAAGCTATAGACCCCCCTCCGCCCCCCACACACATACATATATACATACACACTTCCACCACATCACCAACGTCACCCAAGCAGTGATGTAAGCGGGGGACGTACCATTCCCATCACCCTCCAAATCCTATCTCCATCCCTTACTAACTACAATCTGTTGAAAACTCTCCCAAAGGGGAGTGCGTGCTCATTGAACTTCGCACCCTTTCGGGCCAGTTCTTTCTTTGTTTCAGTTAACCTCTGCAAATCCCCTACGCTGGGAATAGCTTTATATATATATAGGCTGTATAAAAACACTCTGGGCTAGAAGATTCTCCACCTACATCACGAACACGTGGACTAAAGGAACCACTCTCACAATTTTACAAATAACAAGCATTTCAGCTCGAATGGGAGATAGGCTGACGTCCGTTTATAGACTGAGATACTGTCCTTAACGTCACGGTTTTTAACTCTACCTCCAAGCAAATCTGGGGACATTTTTTCTTAATTTTGCGTTTATCGTGATTACTTTATTGGTGTGGTTAAATGCGGATATTCCAGACACGTTAAAAAAAATGGGGGAGGGGATAGACATTCACAAAAATACATATAATTAAATGTCACAAATGCAAACCAGATTAAATTATAAAATAGCGATTGCAGTGTAAAATAAGGACTCTTTGTTTCTCTCCAAAAAACAAGGTTTGTATCTTACTTTATCATAAAGAAGATATTGTGGTCGTGAAAACTTTCGGCCTCGAGATTATGATGAATCTTTACGTTGTATGTGCCCTTAAACCCAAAATTGTATCTTGCAATTATGTTTTACTCGTGTCATCTGTGTTTGTGTGTGTCTGGCCGTCTGTGTCTGGAATTAAAGCCCAAACGATTTGGTGGATTTTGGTCAAACTTGATATTTTGATGTTATATGGTTGGTTTGTATCGAGACACACTTTTTTTTTAGATTTATATTCTTGGTTGGATATACTAATGGTCGTTATTCGTTGATGGTTTTCCACTCCTCATTTACAAAAGTGAAGGTACTTTTCCTCTAAAATAAACCTTCTCCATTGCTAATATATTTGTACATATACGTATAACCTGAACAGTTAGTAAGACGCGGTGACAAGACAAATAAAAGCACAAAGAAACTTGTTTCTCCGAATGTACTCAAGTATGAATAAAAGTGGCTCCGCCCATGACTCTACTCGACCACGAAGCATCTACACGAGTTGTCTCGGTGAGAATATATGAGAGAACGATGCTGTTTCGACAAGATCGGGGCCTAGAGACAACTTAAAGAAGAAAACGTCTCGAGCTAGGAACCTGGCACGTCCAGTCCCGAATAGGAGTCGTGGGATTCACAAAATGCGATAGAGATGGTTTCTCTATATACTCTTTCTTACCTCTACGTCCGCATTGCGTTGTCAGAAGAATCGGTTACAATATAAAGGCAGCACGGCAAAAAAATAAAATATCTTTTCCACTTGAAAAGTTGAACTTGAAATTGGGTATGTTTGTTTAAAACTATTTGCATTGCATTTATGTAGCACACACTTAAGTTTTGATTATTTTATCAAGTACATCTGATTTTCATAGGAAGCCCCATTAGTTGTAGTCTTGAAAATCATTTTGCCATAATGGCAAAAATAAAAATACTACAGTTGTATTTTTAGTCTTAGTCCATTTAAGTAATAATAATGTAAGGGGAAAATATACAGTAATCAATCATGAATTATTAATGGGGACTTTTGGTGAATTTCTAAATGAAATTTTTAATTAATAAATCAAATAAGACATTCTCTCGAATGCCAGATTTTGGTGACTTTCATCAATGTTGATGGTCTAAAGTGGGCTTCCTATAAAAATCAGGGCGTATCAACGCACATGGACTGTTCTTGATGTACCCAGGAAGGGAACGGAAGCTAATATCCGTAAAAAAAAATTAAGTTTTAAGAACCAAAAAACTTATTGATATTGAACGTAAGGGTCCTAGGGGCGCATTCCAACACAATGTAATTTTTTTTTTGTGATAAAATTTAAATATTTTATCTAAAATACTAAGAGAGTAGTTTATAAGTGTATAACCCGAACGGGTAGTAAGACGCGGTGCTAAATTTAAAAAAAAAAGTATTTTATAGGAAAAGAATGACTAACAGCACAATAACTTGCGCAGTCGATTTTGGCATGTGGTGCTGAGAGTGATAAATGAAAAAAAAATTCAGAGAAGAGTGAATGAGAAGAGAACAATTTTGGATGATTGTAATTCTACGGTACAAAGCAAACTGGATCGGACACATCCTTGGAAGGAACTATCTTCTGCACGACGTCATAGAAGGAAAGATTGAGAGAAAGAGGAGTTTAGGAAGAAGAAGGAATCAAATATTGGATGATTCGAAGGAAAGAAGAAAATTCTTGGAGCTAAAGGAGGCGAGGGCGCATTGGTGGTCTAAGTTAATTGACCAAGGTAATGGACCTGTCATGAGACCAAACACCTACTACAACTAATAATAATAATAATAATCATAATAATAATAATAAAATCCAGTCCTTGAAATTATTTCGATTTATGCCGTATTCTTGTGTTTTGTATATTAAAATTTAAATCAAAAGTGTATTGACCACTTCAATGATCATAAGGTCTAAGGCGTTACTCTAGCGATTGACTAAACTGCTGATAACAGGTATATTGGGATTCCCATATTGTTACGAATACTGAAGGTGTTTTTTCACAAAATTATGTTTCACTCTCCCTCCACAAAAATGCTGGTATACTTTCTCTAAATTCATCCATCCTCTTCTTTAACCCATTAGAGTAATTAGTACATATGCGTACAGCCCAAAAGGATAGTAAGAAGGAGTTCTAAAAAAAATGCTATCATATTTTTTGATATTTTACCTCGGTGATAATAAGGCGTTTTACTTATTAAGATCCATATTTAACTGTTAGTAAGTACGTCAAAATGAAGATGCAGAGAACGCAATTTACGAGCAGTGTTTTTGCAGTTTTTACAGCAAAACTCTTTTTGTCCAAAATAAATAACATATTGCTATGTAGCAGAAATAAATATTTTAATACTCTTTACACGGTGACCTTAACATTTTTTCAAATATCTGTCAAGGGTGTCCTGGAATTTAATGACAATTTTTTATCTTCATTTAAAAGGTCTAGTATGGTGTCAGACTTCTGTGTTGGGGGTCCAGGATTCGATCCTTTGTCCCAGCACAGATTTATCTGATTGTCAAACCCTTCCTTCACCTCTGACAAGACGTGTATGTGGAATGCCAGGCCTCCACCATGGTTCGGATCCCACGTTAAACTGTAGGTACTCCATTTCATCTCACAATCACCCTACCATTACACATATAGCATGAGTGCGTATAACCTGAATGGGTTGTAATACGCGGTGCTAATAGTAATAAAAAGTATATCATCTAATGCTGCTATGCTCGTGACAGATATTCAACAACTGTTGTAATCACCATGTAAATAAAATTAAACTCATATTTTTACTGGAGCAATATTCATTTTATTTCGGCCAAAAAAAAATGTGTTGTTATAAAAACCATACAAATACCGCCCTTAACTCGCTTTCCCTAAATCCGCACCTTAATGAACGTCAACCAAATTATTGTTTAAAAATTCTAATCTAAAACGAGTGCCTAATAACATTTTTAAAAACATAAGCTTTCCATTTATCCGAGAACATGAACCACCAGCAAAATGATGAGTATTTTATTTCGAATGTGTAGGAAACACTTCATCAATTCCGTTTACAGGCGTCAAATGGACGTAAAAATAACTGATATAACGCCAATGTTAAACCTGCCCTTCCTAACAATAGGCTTAACGCCACGTTATCTGTGTGACGCTTCACTGATTAATCACTGCATTTAATGTATCGCAGCGTAATACAGAGTAATGCACTATCTCCCCTCACAACAAGCGACCATCCCCCCTCCCCCACTCTTCCCACCATCAATAGTCATCGGAGAGGGTAATGTCTCCCGTGAGAGAGGGTGGTTGAGCCATCTCGCCATCTGGAGTCCTCAGTTCGATAACCGCGAATACATTTTGAAGTAGGTAGGCGTTAAATCTGGTATATTTTATAGAAGGTCAATGCGACCATGCACTAGATATGTACCCGGTACCAGCCTTCCCGTGAATTCTGGGAAGAGCCTGGGTTCGATCGAGCCATACTGACCGAGCGGCCACTTTTTTTTTTTTTCGAAAATAAAAAAGTGCCAATTTCTTCAGACAGATGGTGTAGTATGATCAGAATAACGAAACCTATGGCCATCAATATCAGTGCTCTAGACTGGAGCCGCTACTTTTTCATTCAAGTAACTCCCCATTTGTCCTCATGACACTGAGTTGACCCCGTTCCAGACCCTCTGATTCACAGAAAATCCGGAAGCGCCGAGGATAGAACCCGGGACGTTCAGATCTGTAGCCAGGAAGTATGACCACCGGACCAAAGAGGAGGTATGTAGAGGATTATAGAATAAAATTAACGTTTCTTTATATTCTTCCCTGCGACTATTTAATTGTTAAAACACGTGATAAGGTGGGATGAATTAATACCAGAATGTTTGCAGTTTTTATTGCGAAAAAAAAATGTTTCGGCAAAATAAATAAAATAATTCTTCAGTAGATACGTTTGGATTAGTTTGTTCTACACATGTTTGTCAAAAACATAATGAGATTTTATAATATTTTTTTTTAAATCAAGATAAATATGTTTTATATGCATCACCAAATTTAAGAATGCCCATGAAAAATAATCAAGAACTGTATATAGATTACTGTGTGTAGGAAATAAAACTAAACGTATAGACTCAAGTAATATTTTATCTTTAGTGTTCAAAAATTATATATTTTTGTTACTAAAACTGTAAAAATACTGGTTTAAACTGGCGTTCCTTTCCATATCCCTTTAAGATGGGAATGTGAAAAATAAATCAAATATTTATCTTGAAGAAACATAGAAGTCAATTTCTTTTACATGGTGATATCAACAGTTCTTGAATATCTATTAAGGGTGTCCTGGAATTTAGTGACAACTTTTTCTCTTCATTTGAAAAGTTTCTCATCTATTGCCGCTATGATCACGACATGTATTCAACAACTGTTGATATCACCTTGCGAAGAAAATTAAACTTTATGTTTATACTGAAGAAATATTTTATTTATTTTGGAAAAAGTGTTGCTATAAGAACTGCAACAAACACTTAGCTTTTCTCGCGTCCATTACAGTCCTGCCCCAATTACATGATTTTAGTGATCTTAACTTGGTGTCACGTGTCTTTGAGTGTGGTTGTGTTCAGTGTATATTGGCACATTCGATGGGTGATACCACGCATGTCCATGGGACCACTCGCATCTTTCGATCGTTACTTGTGAACCATATAATATATCGTGTAAGCGAGCGTGGCTGTCACATCAAATTTGGAACAATAGCGCTCTTAACCCCCAACCTCCAATGCCAATCTTCTCACACAAACACTTGCATCAACCCTTCCAACAGACATTATCATTAATAAGAGAAGATTCCTGCCATTGTCTACTTGTCGGGCGGTGATCAACACTTCAATATAAGCGCGTGTTCTTGTTTTGGGGGGAGAAGGGGTAAGAGGGCATTAATCTGAGTTCACTCAGCCTCAACTAACATTTCTGATAGATTACAAACAAAATTCAACCCACAACATCCTTAGTAAACTTAAGCATAAAAATTGAAATAAAAAAGTTTTCTAGGAATAAAAATGTTTCGCGGACAACAAGGTATTATTTATGGACTTGCATCAACTATATAACCGACCTCCCCCTTATCCCCTCCTTCACCCCTCACGTAGATTATACGTCAAGCTCGAATAGCCTGTTTTTTCAGTGAAGATAAGATAGAGGTTTTAATCCCGGCTTGGTAAACTGAGGGTATTTTTTTTTATTGAATAGTGAGTGACCCAATATTCTTCTACGGAAATATGAAAATAATTCCTTAAGATTCTTTTTTTTTTCTATTTCATTTGTTTAATTGAATGTGATGAGCCCGGATGGGTATAAAACGTGGTACGAGTTCTACTGGTCGTTCTAACTAACAAAAATAGCTAACATAATAAGGAGGGTCAGATTTAAGTATTTGTCTAGAGCGGGCATGTCCAACCGATCCCCGGCTGATGGACTCATGAGTTCTCAGGAAAACTGGTCGAGAGCCATAGGCCTACATGAAATGTATAGGACCTAATGCTCGGATATAATAAAAAACAAGAGTCTAATTTTATCTGGTGGGCCACACAGAATAAACTCGGGGACGGCGGGTCGGGCATGCCTGGCATACAGAGAATATTGTAAGCCTAAATGTAATGTAATAAGAGTTTACCCGCTTCAGTGGCCGAATGTTCTAACGCGCTACTGGTAATAATAATAATAATATTTCGCACCGCGTCTTACTACCCGTTCGGGTTATACGCTTTAAGTACTAATTACTCTAATGGATTAGGAATTGGGAAGGTTGAAATAAAGGAAGTGAACCCGCATTTGCGTGGAGGGAGAGTGGAAAACCATTTAGGAAAAACCACCCCCAGTTCACCCGACCGAGATTCGAACCTCGATCTCCCCGTCCTCAGCAGTCGAGCTCAACACGACAAGCACTTTAGCCAACTACGCCACTTAGGCGGGTTGCTACTGGTAATGACGGGTTCGAATATCAGTCGGGTGTACTGAGGGTTTTATTTTTTCTGAAAATTGTTTACCGCTCTTCCTCCACGCAAACGTGGGTATACTTCCTATAAATATAACCTTCCTAATCCCTAAAATCATTATCGTAATAAGTACATAAGCGTATAACACGAACGGTTAATAAGACACGGTGCTAAAAAAAAGAAGAGTTGCATGGTTGACTTATAGAATAGGGCACATAACATGGAACCTATCCATAATAGGATAGGGAAAGTTGGCATGTAGTGTTTCTTAGTAAGATAGGGAAACTACTCTTGTGAAATGCATTGGTGGCATTCCTTGTTGATAAAGGGAAGCGCTACTACACATCACATCCAACCTATACCCCAATTTTGATAATAAACCCGTTATAGGAGGCCTTTTTAACATCTTGAATTATTTTGTTATTAAAAATAATATGTTTTTATAAAATAGTTAAATTTTTAAAATAGAATATAAAAGCAAGCTTATTTTGTCTGTAAGCATATGTTATATGTTTTAGTATTGTTTTAATCTGAATGTGCACGATTTCATCAACTTTATATAGGTCAGTTTCCAAGGCCGTAGTCGGGGGAATTTTGGGAGTTCAAACCCCCCTCCATCCCGAAATTTTATGAACCAAATATATATGGCTTTAATTATGGCTCAAACAATATCAAAATTAAGGTACAGTTACAAATTAGGGGCTGTGTTACCATAAAAAGCACTTCAGATAGCTTCTAGAGGTGTTTAATATTTACAATTTGTCCTAGCCTCCGGCAGTTAG
>CABFVX010000370.1:250615-283677 GCA_902151425.1 Timema shepardi
GGGGGGGGGGGGGGGGGGGGGGTGTTACTATAAAAAGCACTTTAAGAACTTCTAGAGGGGTTTAAATATTTAGTTTTTTTCCTAGCCTCCGGCATTTAGGGGGTTCTGTTACCATAAAAAGCACTTCAAAGAGCTTCTAGAGGTGTTTAAATATTTAGAATCTTTCCTAGCCTTCGGCAGTTAGGGGATTATGTTTCCGTAAATAAAACACTTCACATAGCTTCTAGAGGTGTTTAATATTTACTATTTTCCTAGCCTTCGGCAGTTAGGGGATTATGTTTCCGTAAAAAAAAACTTCACATAGCTTCTAGAGGTGTTTAATATCTACAATTTTTCCTAGCCTCCGGCAGTTAGGGGGTTCTGTTACTATAAAAAGCACTTTGAGAGCTTCTAGAGTTGTTTAAATATTTTGTTTTTTTTTCTATTCTTTGGCAGTTAGGGGGTTATGTTGCTATAAAAATACTTCCGATAACTTCTAGATTTGTTTATCATTTAGAATTTTTCCTATACTTCCACAATCGGGAAATGTGACCACCAAACCCACCCCTGAAATTATTGGCTGGCCACGGCCTTGTCAATTTCATAGTTTACAAATATTACGACGGATAAAAGTTATCCAATATCCCGGCAGTCTCGTACGATGTATGACCCGGCAAGTAAAAATAAGATCAGACCTCAGGCCAATAAAAAATAAATCAGACTGGTTGGAAAAAGTCTCGTCGTGTGGCGAGAATCAAGGGTATGATTGGAGGAAGGGTTGAACGGGGCAAGGAAGGGACGAAAGTGCTGAAATAGGAAGAAGTGTATGAAAAAGGAACCAGAAAGAATAGTGTTAAGCGTTTCCCACGTCCTCCCCGCGGTGCCATATTGCCCCTTGCAGACATGTTCTGTGTTATGGGCTCGAGATATGAATGATGGAGCAAGAGAAAAAGGGCGTCATGTCCACACAAAAAAAAATAGCACCGCGTCTTACTACCCATTCTGTACTAATTACGCTAGTGGTTTTAGGTATGAGGCAGGTTATATTTATAGGACGTGAACACACATTTGCGCAGAGGAAGAGTGGAAAACAATTTTGGAAAAACCTCCTTCAGTACACCCAACTGGGATTTGAACCTCGATCTTCCCCGTCATCGGCAGTTTAATCTATTGCGAGAATAGCATCTAAAAAGGTGCGTATACACTAAAGGCAAATTTGAAGCGAGGCAAGCCAAAGCCGAACGTACGCGCTGCCTCTCTTTGATGTACCGACACGAGTTGACTCAGTCACGTATTGCCTCGCTCTGCATTCGTTCGGCCTTGGCTTGCCTCGCTTCAAATTTCCCTCTAATGTATACGCACCTTTAGAGCATGTGTCCACCTAAGTAGGTGATAAAACTTTTATTATTACTATTATTAGCACCACGTGTTACTACCCGTTCGGGTTATACGCACTTACGCTAAAGTATAATGGTAGGGTGATTGTGAGATTAAATGGAGGACCTACAATTTAACGTGGAATCCGAACCACGGTGGAGGCCTGGCATTCCCCACATTCACAAGATGTCTTGTCAGAGGTGAAGGAAGGGTTTGGAAATCAGATAAATCTGTGCCGGGACCGAGGATTGAACCCCGAACCCCCAGCACAGAGATCCGACACCTTACCCCTAAACCACCAGGTCACCTAGGGATGGTTTTAAAAAACTGGAACATTTACTGACACGGGACAATGTACCAAAATCTTGTACTGTCCCAGGAAATCTGGGGCAAATAAGAGCTCTGTAATATACTCAAAATAATATTCGTAGGATAAAGTCCAATCGAACTCTTAAAGTGATTTACGCAGGATAAATACCGTAATTAATTACGTAGGTCTATTATATAATAAATTGATAACTATTGTTATTAACCCCATTTTAAAACATTTGAATTATTATTCATGATGATTCAGTAAATATCTTACCTGTGTGTAAATGAGTATTAATAAAAAAAATCAACTATTAAAAACGATTTTTTCAATTATTAGTAATTATAACATCAATCGCTTGGGTAAGAGAGAAAATATTAATTTTAAAGTAAACTTACAAGCTATAGAACTGCCATTCCCCAAAATTAATCTTAGAGTATAAGGAACTTTCCCTTTAAATAGACGGCACCCTTAAGCCCTTCTCTAGTGTCTCCCTGACTGCAGTGTGAATTGTAAGCGTCGAGATGGCAGGCCATCCATGACAAAAGACGAGCGAGGCGCGCCTTTTTCATGATGAAAATGTTGAGATGAAACATAAAAAAAACACTGTAGAAATAAGGCGACAGAGTCGGTGGGGAGATGTGACTGAACGCTCGGAGACATCTGCGGTTTAAGAACTACTAAAATCCATGAAGGGTTGATTGTGAGATCACAATACTTTGGGTTTACGCGGAATAGGACGTGGACAAGACACCTAACAGCCGCATCGACCGGAATCAACTTAAATTAAAAATATTTAAGACAAATTGTTCGACCTTTGTGGTCTTGTGACTCGGAACCCAATAATTGTGGTTTTAAATCCAGCTAAGGTCAGCGAATTTTTTACTGGGCTATAAAGACCCGTGGCACAATTTTCTTCGGATCCACCGGGCCCAGATCGATCGTAGCATGTAAAAGAACTCTAGAAGGTACGTTAAAATCCGCTCTACAAGAAATTAACCTATCACAGAAACTGCTAAGCCTTGTATGTGGATATTAAAATAGTAATTAATTAGTGTACGGCTAGTATTACTGAAAAATTAACAGTAGGACCTTATGTGGTCACCTCTGTGTTCTAGTGGTCAGAGTTTTTGGCTATAGATCCGGGAAGTCCCGGGTACGATCCCCGGCGCTCCCAGAACTTTTCTGTGAAGCAATGGGTCTGGAATGAGGTGAACTCAGCCTCGTGAGGACATTTGAGGACCTACCTGAATAAATAGTGACTTAAGTCTATAAAACTGATAGGAATGGCGGTAGGTTTCATTGTGTTGATCACATGACACACTATCCGCGAATATTGGCACTATAATCATCACTAACGGCGGCGGCCGCTTGCTCGGTTTAGCTCGCTTGCGGGCTCACGCCATAAACTCTTTTAGGAGTGTATGTACACGTAAAACCCCCATCACTTTGAGAAGACCATCAATTCCAAAAGAGGGGGAGTTCCAACGATGTCCATGGGGGGGAGGGGGTTTGTGCCCCCCACCTCTCAAACCCTGATTTTATACGCTCAAGACGCAGCGGTTTAGATAGTTCCTTCACTGTATGTACTGATTTATTTTCCACGGCAGTTTCATGATGGCCCGTGTGGTATTGTTCGCAGCGAAGCTTTAATCGACAACATTGCGGTTTAACTTCGGTACACTCATCAAACCCTTCCACAAACCAGTGTATTGGTCGATCCAAGCAGGAGAGGGTCGCGGGGGGTCAAAAGCCGTCATCTCAAAGCGGGGGCTACTAAAAGCAATAACCGCCCGCCGGACGACTCCCGGAACCAATATTGGAACTTAACCGTAGACCTTCCAAACAAAGCATCGGATGGGCAGTGTCATTATCACAGGGTCTACACTTCTCATTGATTTTGTTTTAATATTGAAAAGTAGGGAACGACACAATCTTAAATATTTTCTCACATATTCTAGTATAGTTTATGACAACATTTTCCAAATATCAATCATCAGTAAACTACGATTTAGTAAGTTTTCCTCAGAAACACAAACATTAATTTTGATTATCTTATGAAAGACTCTTCTACTCTTCAGATAAATATTTTAAACAAAATTGTTACAATTTTTTTAATTACAAATTTTCAAAAACTAGTCATCTGTATAAGGCACTCATTTTATCTAATTTGAAAGAAGAAAAAAATGTTGTCAATTTTATAACTTTTCACATTTTTAAAGATTAGTCCTCAGTGAATTACCCTTAAACGAATATTTCCCCAAAAAGTGAGTTTATAGTATTATTTTATCATTTCAGACAATTTAAAACAAAATCGCTAAAGCCAATTTTTTTAAATATAGTTTTTAAAAATCAGTAATTCTTTAGCTACCTTTAATTTAAAGGCCAGAATTAAAATTTTAAAAATCGACCTGAGGTATGACCACATAATATCTAAATCTCAAGTATGAACCAAATCAATCAATCCATAAAAATTGTAGCCTCAGTGACAAACATACAGACATCGGGACGTACAGATTATTAATGAACCACTTTTTAGGGTTTGGAGGAACATAAGACGTCCAGATTCATCATAATATTGGGGTAAATTATTTGCACGATTACAATAATGTATCTATTTGAGATGCATCGCATCGCGTAATGTAGCACAGGTTTAGGACAAGAACCAAATGTTCAGCCAATCGTACAGAACATTAAATCATATCTTAACCAGGTCTTTAGACTTCCTGCTAACAGTCAAAGCCATTGGACTTGCATTAAAAATTGCATTGCTGCCGTTTATATGGAGGTCGAAGTTCGAACCCCCACTAAGAACACTGACTTGAACACATGTTTTACACTGTGGTTTCTTCATACAAACTCCACGCTATTTCGGGTGCATTTTTTCTCATTTAACCACAATATTAAGTCTTTAATAAGCTTGTGTTGAGCTTAGTAGCAGAATGAAAAAAATCTACTAAATAAAACACAATAAATATTATTAGGTGTTCCAAAAATATTAAAGCTTCGTAAGTTTAAAACTTTGAGTTAAATTAATAGTTAATATAATATTTTGTAAGGTTTTTGATAATATAGTTTCTGTTATATTTTCAATAGTACTTGAATATAAAATTGCCTAGGATGTTTTCGTACTAACATTTAAATTTATTTTTTATTTAATGTGCATTTTATAAACATACTTATTATTATCAGCACACGACTTCAAAGTCAACTTAACATATAAAAGTGTCCCCAATAATGTCCTCTAGATATTTACTATTTATTAGAAGGACGAATAGGTTTACAAATATTAATATTGGTAGATTGTGCACAAACCTTGTATATATATCGACTATCGACATTAAAACAAGTACAAAATTATATATATTTACCACTTTGTACTTATATAAATATATATCACTTTGTAATTGTTTTAATCTGATAACTTAATCATCACAATGATTTGACAACATGAGGAGCTGTAATCTATCTAGAAAAGCAACAAGTTTAAAAGTTATGTCTAATATTCACATGTTTAAGTATTAACAATTCTATCAAAATATGGAAATTGAAAAATGACAACAGGACACGGGAATTGAACCCGGGAGCTTTGGCTTAGTACGCTAACGTTCTAAACTCTGAGCTATCCAGGAATCGTCATGTGCCCAGGGTCCCTTACAATTACAATAATTGTACAAGTGGCAGCAATAAGCCAACTACCGAGTAAAAGGTAGCTACGTTATCTGATAGATCGTGATCTTAATAAAATCACAAATTTAATAGCCGACAATTTTCACACGTCCATCATAGTCTTAAAATATGAATGAAAAATGACCCTGAGCACGGGACGATTCCTGGATAGCTCAGTGTTAAAAGTATTGGGCGCACTAAGCCAAATGTCCAGGGTTCGATTCCCGTGTCCAGGTGTCATTTTTCAATTTACAGAATATGATATCTAGCTGGAGTAATCCTCACTAAAAATCATTACTAGAAGCTTTGGATATTTGATTTTTAATCCTATCCAAGCTATCAATCAAATTATATAATTTAATTTTGAGCACCAAATCAATTTAATTTCATACCTTTAATAAACATGTTTTGAATTAAAAAAATTGTATTAAATGTAAATATTTTTTTTTAATTGATTTTTTAAATAAAACAATTTGGAGTTTGAAATCAAATGATACTATTTGATTGGTAGCTTAGTTAATACGATCAAATATCTTGTCTTTATTTTGATGTGTTTAATATATTAAAAGTGGCATTTTAATAGCTTATATATCAACGTATGAATAAATAAAAATATCCCTGGTAGTTTTGTAACAATCACAGGCTTACTATCTTATAGCAATCAGACTATACTTGCCATCTTAAGGCAATCATATTGTGCATGCCATCATCTTATTACAATTACACTATGCACACGTTATTATGACAATCACACTGTACATGACATTATGGCAATCATACTATACATGCCATATTATGCCAATCACACTATACATATCATCTTATGGCAATCATACTATACATGCCATATTATACCAATCACACTATACATATCATCTTATGGCAATCACACTATACATGCCATATTATACCAATCACACTATACATATCACCTTATGCCAATCACACTATACATGACCTGACCCCTAGAAGCTAGAGTTGTTCATGCTCCCTGTAATCTGGTACAATGCTCGTAGTGAGTGGTACGCCGGGGTCTCTTAATTAAGGTACAGTGTCACCTCCCCTCAGTGGGGGTTGGAGGGGTGGAGGGTTAAACCGCGAGCTGGTTTTTTGGCCGTGTACTGGGATGAGCTGGAGGAACAAAGTGGTGGGAGGAGTTTCATTCGCTTTATATTCAATGACTGTTTCATTAAATACAAACATTGCTCTAAACTATTTTAAACTATATATATTAGAGTTGGGTCAAATCCACTATTTTACTAATCCAAATCTCAAATTTACATTCGGATCCTGAATCTCAAATCTGAATTCTTGGAAAAAATTATAAACATAAAAGGAAATATAAATAATAGAATAATAGAAAATACAAATAGTAGCTAAATGTTGACATTTTTCTTATACTTCATTCATTATAACATTCATACATTCAGTCAAGTATTAAATTACTGGTCTGGGGTCTGGTTGTTAAGTTCATTCTATTATTATTATTATTATTATTATTATTAATGGTTATGATCCAACAATAAGCAGTTTTTTAGCTATAAAACAAATTTCACCCGAAAAATTGAAAACAATTTTTTTTAAGGATTTGAGTTTCGAGTTCAAAATTTTCTCGAATCTTGAATATTATTAAGGATTCGAGACCTCATCATACACATTAAAAAAATATATATATATATATATAACATACACTACGGCGGTCTTAATAGGAGTACACGCACTGGCTAAATTTCTGTTGCGGCAACTTGAAAGTTATGACATGTTC
This sequence comes from Timema shepardi, assembly GCA_902151425.1. NCBI lineage: Eukaryota > Metazoa > Arthropoda > Insecta > Phasmatodea > Timematidae > Timema > Timema shepardi. Next base: position 257,716 of record CABFVX010000370.1, read on the forward strand.
CAATCTTGGTGCAACTCAAATGTTGTCGGTATTAATAGAACGCACACATCTTAGTGCGCACCGGTGATTAAATAGAAGCTGATTAGCTCTGCGAAGCCCATTATATAATGAACTAAGAACCATAAATAAAGGCAAATTCCAGGCCTTTACCGTGGTTCGGATCCCACGTTAAACTGTAAGTCCTCCATTTCATCTCACAAATCACCCTACCATTACACATTAGCGTAAGTGCGTATAAACCGAACAGGGTAGTAAGACGAGGTGCTAATAATAATAATAATAATAATAATAATAATAATAATAAAGCCAAATATTTAGTTGCAGTTTGCGCAAACTTCTCACGTCACACTCATTAACCTTTTAAGGGGACCGCCTCGGTAATCGGATAGTTGCCGCACGGACGTTCAGCTCCGACGCAATATATTATTTTACGATGAGTTATTTTAAAATATGGTTCACGCCAAAATAAAGTTTGGTTGTAGAGCTAGGGGTGAAATGGAAATGGAGCTTAAACAGACTAAAGAAGTAGTACCAGAAAACGACACAAACAATCGTATTTTAATCCACGCGGCTTGAAAATATTATTGATACTTTCTCGCCGACCGAGGCGGGTCACCTTAATCTCCTAATTTATGTATTTACCAGTGAGCGCGTGGCCTAATGTTAGGTGTAAGTAGTTTTGCAACCTACTGTACCCCCTAATATACGAGCGTGAGTGTAACGTTGATACGGAAGGGGTTTGCCAGGTTGTTTTTGACTGATTCTGAGAGTAATTTACGAGAGTGCAGACTACCCGTTTACATACACAGTCTCATTCAGGGGCCAGCTAACCAAACAAAATGTACCTATTTAACAGACAACGTCCACGTCACTGATGTGAGAGCGTTACGCCGCGACGTAAGCTTCTGCCTCTGTTTCAAACGGGTCAAAAGCAATGGCTATATTATGGCATGCTCTAGTTAATATAAAAGCGAATTTTCGCGTGTCATTTTCAATGAACCATCAATTCGATGAAAATGCATACGAAATGAACATCAAAACACTCATTTCATTAAACTGAATCATCATTTAACGCTTTCGTTAAAAGTGAAAAAGAGGTTTAATTTTCTTCGTTTGTAATAATCATTATTGAAAAATTTAAAAAAAAACAATCAACAGTGAGAACATGTACAAAAATTATTCAATTAATTTTTCTTTTAATTTAAATATTCATTTAAATTCAACGTTACACTGCGTTCATTTGCAACCTTGTATTGGATTTAATCCTCAATTGTTTTCTAGTTTTGAATAATTATTTTTGTTTAATATATGTTCTAACTCCTACAATAAACCACACACATATTTCACGAACCGCAGTTCGCATTAATTTTACACGGCGCCATTTCTATAAATGAAACAGCAGATGAGAAGGCCCTTTTTAGAAAATACATATAAACAATTGCGGTCAAACCCGCTTCGGTGGACACATGGTCTAACCCACTAATATCGTGTTGGACTAGACTGCCGAAGACGGGGATATCGGAGTTCGATCCATGTCGGGAACACTGAGGATGTTTTTTCCTAAATAGTCTTTTACTCTCCCTCCACGCAAATTCGGGTGCATTTATTCTAATTTAAGCCTTCATAACCTCTAACCCATTGGTGTAATTAGTACATAGACGTATAAAGACGCGGTGGTAAAAAAAACATTGCTGTCAACATTGATAACATTTGACAATATTATTAATATTATTTTATAGGTATTGATAATATCTAACAAATGCAACCGCTGCAGATCACATGACTGAACGTATGAATATGTTAAAGTAGATGTGGTAGTTTTTTTAGCATTCAGATAAGACACTTCCTTCGGGAAAATTATTTTAACCGTCCAGACTGCCCGCATATTTTGCATCTAATAAAGATGAGAAATTTAGAATCCATAGTAAATGTATCCGCGTTTGTGGGGAGGGAAATAGTTTTATAAAACCACTTCAGTAAACCCGGCTACTAGAACCGACATTCTCTTTACCGTCAAACCAAATCAAACGAGACTGACAACCAAATTTGTGTGTGTGCTAACAAAAAAAAATACACTAAACACATAAATAATTTATTAGTGAGTAACCAATTAATATTATATTTGAAATATTTGTAGACGAAAGTCTCCAAAGGATAAATTACCTCACCGGGACACATTTTACAAATATTATTATTATTATTATTATTAGCACCGCGTCTTACTACCCGTTCGGGTTATACACACTTACGCTAATGTGTGATGGTAGGGTGATTGCGAGATGAAATGGAGGACCTACAGTTTAACGTGGGATCCGAACCACGGTGGAGGCCTGGCATTCCCCACATTCACAAGAAGTCTTGTCAGAGGTGAAGGAAGGGTTTGGTAATCAGATAAATCTTTGCCGGGACCAAGGATTGAACCCCGGCCGCCAGCACAGAACCCCTAGACCGCCAGGTCACCTACTTATACAAATAAATTAAACCAACTTATCTTACGTAATAATATCTTGATGAACCGACATTCATATAATTAACCACACACAGAAGTTTAAAACAATTAAGTGGCCTGTACAATGGCAGCAGCTATTAACTGATGGAGGGGTGGAAGTGAACAAGTAAGCAAACAAAAAACTAAATCTAGTATTGCTTCAACACATACGTTCAGTTTCATAATTCTACATAAATTAATCTCAACAGTGATTGAATGTTTGGTATAAGCTTCAAGAAATGTTTACAGAACATTTTATATTTATTTTAAGAGCTTCTGTTCAAATGCGACGTTATCTCATGATAGATATTTAATAACTTTAACTAAGCGTATCGTCAGGAGCATTTTTCTTTTTTAGCCAAAAGTGTTTGGTTATAAAAAGTGTAAGTATATAGAGGGTACTATCAATATGACATATTTTCCAGGACAAAAACATTTTTATCTCAAACCTTACAAGGACCCTAGAAAATCCTTTTGTTTTAATTTGAATTTAGCCATAATCTAACGTTTATTATAAAAGTATAATGTATGTCTAGTAATTAGGTGGCATCACTAACTATATTTTAATTAAAAGTGGATTTTCCACCTCTCAGGGTGGGCATTTGAATAACTTGTAGATCCCGGTTGTGATGGGACGCGCTGAGTTTCAGGCTCTAAACAACATGCGGTTCTAATCCCAGTTAAATATAAATGTAATATTTGCCGATGAAAGGAAGCAATTTAAGAGAGTTTTGGAGATCACTACAAGTGCAGTTTACGATGCTAATAACCTCAATATTGCTATAAGCAATTGCAAAAACAATAATAGCGACAATAGATCTGGCAGTGATCCCTGTAAATGATGATAATATATCCCGCAACGCACTGACGGCTGTATCAAGTGTAGTACGTATTGTGTCTGTCTGGCAAGTTAGAGTTTTATTATTTACGTATTTATTTTTCAGACTAGAGTCTAGAGGTTTTAATATTTATTTTAAACAGTTTTGTGCCCCTACCATGACATCAATAGTAATTTGCTACTCAGATATTGATCTATTTTATAATGTTTATACATAAACAACATAATAATTGAATTATTAGCACCTGATCCAAATGTTTTACTGATATTCGAATAGCTCATACTTTGCCTACTTTCATCCCATGTTAAGGTGAGATGTTCGACCCCCACTCTTGATGGCTGATAGGAAAACGTTTACATTTGTATGTAAATTAATATAATAATTTAGTTAATGTGTTATAGTTAGTTTTATAGACATAAAATATGTATCTACTGTAATGATTATATAAATAATCAAAAAAGGTATCCCAAACAATCGCTAGTTGCGTGCGACAAAAATACATGGTTATCTGATAATTAGTAGAGTATAAACGGCCATTTCAAATCTCAGTAGTGCTTAAGTGGTAATCTAAACAATGCCATGACAGGTGGGGAGGGAGGGGGCGTAGGCTTATTAAATTATATAACATATCGTCAAATTATGAGTTAATTTGTCTATTAGACTTACTGAGGTACGCGTACCACAGTTTGATAAACGATGTATTATAGAAAACGAGCACGCTTCAGTGGTAGAATGGTCTAAAGCGTCACTCTCACAATAGACTGAGCTGCTGATTACGGGGAGTTCGGGGTTCGATATCCTGTCAGATGTACTGATGGTGTTTTCTTCCTAAATGGTTTACCACCCTCTCTCCTTCCACGTAAATGCGAGTTTATTTTCCCAAAATTAATCCTTACTCACCCCTAACAAATTAGTGTTATTAGTACATAATCGTTGAAATCTTACGCGTAATAAGACTAGAGGCGATACAAAAAATGATTATATATTTTCTCGTACATCTCATAGAAACAAAATATTTACCATTAAATTAGAAAATGTTCCAAGAATGTCTAAAAAAAAGTCCCTGAATACTATGGCCCTTAGCTCTTATATATAACTCTCTCTCAAGCTCAAATGTGAAAACTGAAAGTTCAGTGATTTAAGACTACTGTATCATCTCTTTTAGGGTTGACACTCGTAATAATTCTCTAGATTTGTCGCACCGGGACAGGAAAAAAAAACAGAGAAAAATTATGAGCTAAATGTTTCCTTGTGATGAGAAATAATGAAAGTGAAAAAAAACCAAGACAAAAGTAAAAAAAACCTCTAAAAAAAGTGTGTGAGAGAGAGAGAGAAAAAATATGACGCGAAGTTGGAGCAATTATGGCCGCGGATTGTATCTTGCGCCTCACGAATCCCGTCCCGTCCAATCACAGTGCGTCTCACTTATAGGTACACTCTATTTCACATTAATGTGCAATGTAAACTGGGCTTGTTAACATTTTAAGAGCATCTCACCCTTAATATAGCTCGTAGCTTAGGTAGATATAACAGCTTAAACCAGGCGTCACGTCACGTCACCTCCAAGTGTGGTTTTCTGTCTTGTTAAAAAAAGGTTTTACCATGTTAAAACAAAAATAAATATGTATACTTATTTATATATATTTACTAAAGAAAAAAAATTCACTTACCCCAATTTTGATGTTTTCAGAGTAAGAATGCAGAAAACCATTTCGATGAAAATTATAGTTCAAGTGATCGTGTTAAAGTCAATGCTCCGTTATTCGGATCTGAGAAATTTACGTGTTTTTTCCAACAAAGATTTACTTCATTTGATAGTCTAGAAACCCTTAACTTTTTTTTAACACAGAGTCTTACTAACCATTCGGGTTATACATCTATGTAATAATTACGCCAATGTATTAGGAATAAGTAAGGTTGAATTTAAAGGAATTGTACATGTGTTTGCGTGGAGGCAGATTGGAAAACCATTTGGGAAAAACTCAGTATAACCGACCGGGGGGGTCTAACTCCTATCTCCCTGTCATCGGCAGTCTAGTCTATTGCAAGAGTGACGCCTTAGACCATGCGGTCACCGAAGCAGGTTATAAATTATATTAAAGGGTACTATGTTCTTAGTAAACTAAGTTGCTCAACGAAACTAAACTCCTGATTATTTTAGTTTTATAAAATCTATGGGTTTTTTTAAAAATCTCAAAACTATACTATTTGAAATCAATTCACAAAAAAAATATAGTTTCCAATAAACATTTCCCTCACTTGTTTTAGAATTTATCTATTCCAGTCAGTTTATATAATCTCCTATCTTTGGTGTCAATGTGAATATAAAAAATATGTAAATACATCAGATTGGATAACCCAAAATATTGATTTCCTCCCAGACCCTGGTGTAACATTCATCACAGTCTGTATAACCAATGGACGATACACGGACGGCCGTTAACGGGTCCATCCATGTATAGAGTTAGCCTTCAGTCGGCCGTTCAAACCTACACACTGATAAATTGTGGAACGGAACTAAAAGCCATTGACGAATATAAATGAGTCGATGCCCCGACACTGCGCATAAAATATTATTTCCTAATAATGTAGACAACGTGCCGTTGAACAGTTAAATGCACGATCCAAAATAAAATAGCCACCATCCTAAAACCCATATATTATTATTTAAATGACGAGAATAATATTTTCACTTGCTTCTCGTCTTATTATACGTCCGGTTATCCACATATTTACACCAACGGGATCGAATGGAGAAAGGTAATGAAAACCCATTTAGGAGAAAACAGATCAGCACATCCGATCTCTCCGTCACTGCCAAAATAGACAAGCCGAGACTGGCGCCTTTTATACGCGTGCTCTATGGTGAAGTAAAAAACTTATTTTCTATCTAAGTTAAGAAACATTGAAGTGAAAATTATGTTCAATCATAGAATTGTAAAAGCTTACCCTAAGCTACATTTATTTTTATTTTACTACTACTACTAATAATAATAATATTTGGCACCGCGTCTTACTACCCGTTTGGGTTATACGCTTTAAGTAGGTACTAATTACTCTAATGGGTTAGGAATTGGGAAACTTGATTTAGAGGGAGTGAACCCGCATTTGCGTGGACGGAGAGTGGAAAACCATTTAGGAAAAAAACCTTCAGTTCACCCGACCTAGATTCGAACCTCGATCTCCCCGTCCTCAGCAGTCGAGCTCAACACGACAAGCGCGCTAGCCAACTACGCCACCGAGGCGGGTTTTTATTTTGCTGCAAGGTATTAATAATATGATACTAATTTCCTAAGGAGGGGAAATTTCTTTCGTCTCTTACTTTTGAATCCGAATAATTCCAAACAAAGTATACAGGCTCCAAAATAAAATTATTTAACTAAGTATTGTTAGAGAGAGCTAGTTTCAATTTAAATATTCAAACAGGCAAAGTAGAGATTGGTCAAAAGTAAAACCAATTTGTTTATCAAGCTTTAAAAAGAGGTCGACTGTTTTAAAAAACACAGCGATATCGGCTTATGTAATTAAAATATTAAGAAGTATCATTAAAATATTAAGAAGTATCCTTAAAATAAAGAGGTTATAATGTGGTTTATGTATTTATGTAATGATGATTACGTTTATAAATATGTACACTGCTAATATATTATAATATGTTAATATTCTAAGGTTGGGTCTAACATTGAATAATAACAAACGCAGCTGTAGTTTAATTAATCTAAACTTTCAACATATATTTATTTTTTCGCCAAATAGTTGAAAGTACTCGACCATATGTCAGCAAATAGCACATACGCATGTCACCGCAGCCACATATGACGCAAGGCATGTACCATTATTACTACTGCCCACCTAATAATGAAAAGCCATTAATTTTAGTTAGCAAACCGATATATTTCACAAACAGCCAATGGCAATTCAAGAGAGGGCGTGTTTTTTGGGTTTTTTTTTAAATCCCATTACTGCCTCGCATGTGCTACGAAAATTACCAGCACCCAGCTAATGGTCACAAGACAGCGAGATGTGTAGGGTATTTAAACGAGCGTCAAAATAAAGTTGGGGTTAGGGGTGGTAAAATGTTTCCAATGTTAATTCTGAAACCTACAATTATATAAAACTATATATTTGAAAAAAATTGTTCAGACAAGAATTTCGAACCTTTGACTTTAGCGCATCAATCCAAAGGTCTGAAGTTCAAATCACTAAACAGGATCAATTTTTAAAATAAGTTGTTTAATTTAAATAATACATTTTACATCAATGTTAACCGTTTGTATATATGTATAAAAGTTGTATGTTAATTATAAAATAGCATGTGTTTCGCAATAATGGTAGATAGTAATGGTACTTATAAACAAAGTTTTATTTAATACTATACATGTTTGTGCTTTACAGCTTCCAAGTCCGAAATATCCCCATTTAATCACATAGATGGTAAAGGAATGAGGAAATTTGTATTTTGAAGACATATAACCTCATTTTCGTTGAGGGAGAGTAGTAAACAATTTAAGAAATATTACCCAACCGGTATTTGAGCCCCGACCTTCAAGTCACCAGCAAACAAACTTAGATGAGTTTGTTAATTAGTTCACATATATATTTACAGTGAGTTTTCTTTGCCAGTGGATGTAAGCTAATATAATTCCAAAACAGTTTTTAATAGGTCTTAACGTTTAACCACAAGATACCTCCAAAGAAAGGTTCGCACAGATTTTAAAGTTAATTCGCTATTTTGAAAATTTTTCGGGGGCTAAGATTACAATTTTTAACTTTTTGGAATTTCCCCGTATGTTACGGGCAAAAGCTATAAGTTAGCCAAAATTTAAGTTTTTAGCTCATCTGGAAGTGGGTAAACATTAATGTCAGTGAATGAGTCAGCCATGTGACTTTATAGTAGTATAATATAATATAATATAATTATAATAATATACACTGTTTTGATTTTAAATTAATTTCACAAATATTCCACATTAACTCAAAAGTGTTTTGTGAAATTTATTCACGAGATAATTTATTAATAAGATCTTTTTTTATTAACTAAACTTACATACCGCCACTAAAAGAAGTAAAGTACTCACCATAAAATACTTGCTAAATCATGAACGGCAGCATGTAAAATAAGCATAAGTTTACCTGAAACAAAAAAAATCATTCAAGGTAAGAATATAATTTGGGGTAGTATAAAATTACTTACAGAACACCGATTTATAACCTTGGAAACATCGGAATTTTAACGAATATGTGTATATTTGATTAGTTTTTTTAAAAAATATATGATACAATTATTTCACTCATATCAATTTCACTGTCTTCTGAAAAAAAAATCGAATGTGACGTCTGGTTCAAGCACTCTTACCTAAATACATTATGAGCAATCCATGGAGTGAGGTCGGAGCTTATTGTTTAGGTATATAGTAAAAATAATCATACTTTTAGTACTAAAAAACAAGATATGCTCTTCAAGATCGTATTAAATGTAATTTATGGATCATATTTTGTTAAGTGGGATGTCAGAGCAAATTTGTATATAGGATGTGATTTGCACCACTTGGGCTGTACGCATTTAATTACAATAATTGAGTAGGTATGGGAAAGTTGTAATTTAAACTAAATGTACCAGCGTTTGCGTGGAGAGAGAGAAATCATTTAGGGGGGGAAAATCTCTCAGTACACCCGACCAGGATTTGGGCAGCGACCTTCCCGTCACCAGCTAGGATAACTATGATAACTTCTGAGATCAATCGAGCAACCTTAGCTCCCCTTCTCCCCCTTTCTCCACCCCACCCCTTCCAATTTCCAGCAGTAACTGAAAGACGCGGAGGTCACAAAAATCTCTACTCCCTTCTTGGACAACATTCAACTGGAGAAAACTACGAACCAGCAAATTTAATTATTTCGAGTTTAGTCTCCGGAACGGTGGAGGAAACCCCCTCTCCTCCACCCTTTCCTCCTCGACCGTTGCAGTAGTTTCTTTGGGACTTCCTCCAGAGGTGGGTGGAAAGAAGGCGGAACAGACCAAAACTCAGTCCCCGGACTTTGATCCGGGAGGGGTGGCTACGTGGCACCGTTCCCAATTACAACTCTTGCCGAGATATAAACTTCGTTCAAGATAGCTTTGTACAACGCCGTCAGCACCAGATTACCTTTCTGGACCCAGAACTAACTTATTCCATCTAAAGCGGGAAGAAGTTGAAAGGGGGAAACGGATCAAAGACTTTCTATGTATTTATTTACTTGATTTTGTTAATACTGTACACAGTTACTGTCACACACATTATCTATTTATAAATTGGGTTTATTAATAATAATAATTATTATTATTTTCAATCTTTTCATTTCCTTTTTTTATCACCGCGTTTTACTATCTGTTTGAGCTATGCGCTTATATATTAATTACGCTAGTGTGTTAAGGATGAGGAAGGTTGAAATCAGGTGAATTGTACCCACATTCTCGTGGTGTAAGAATGTAAAACTATTTAGGAAAAAACATCCTCAGTACACCCGACCGGTATTCTAACTCCGATCTCCCAGTGATAGGAAGTGCAGTCTATTGCGGGTGACCTGGTGGTCAAGGAGTAAGGTGTCAGACTTCTATGCTAGGAGTCCGGGGTTCAATTCTTGGTCCCGGCACAGATTTATCTGATTGCCAAACTTTTCCTTCACCTCTGACAAGAATTGGATTAATCACAACTTGTGAATGTGAGGAATGCCAGTCCTCCACCGTGGTTCGGATCCTACGTTAAACTGTAAGTTCTCCATTTCATATCACAATCACCCTACCATTTCATATTAGTGTAAGTGCGTATAGCCCGAACGGGTAGTAAGATGCAGTGCTAATAATAATAATAATAATAATAATAATAATAATACAGTCAATTGCGAGAGTGAAGCTTTAGACCATTCGACCACTAAAACGGTTCTTTACACTATTAAACTAATATTATTTATACACTTTAATAAATAGAAATTAAAAATTGTATAGGTGCCAGTTAACACTAGAAGTATTACTTTTAATTATTTAAAATTAGAGTGTCGCTAAGAGATAATTCCCCTTCAGTACAATGGAGAAATAATAGCAACACCCCCTGCTTCGGTGGCCAAGTGGCCTAAGGCGCGACTCTCGCAGAGTTGGACTAGACTGCCGATGACGGAGATATTGAGGTTAGAATATCGGTCGGGTATCCTAAGAGTTTTTTTTTCTAAAATAGTGTTTCACTCTCCCTCCACGTAAATGCGGGTGCACTTCATCTAAATATAATCTTGCTGATCCCTAAACCCACTAGGATAATTATTACATAAGCGTATAACCTGAACGGATATTAAGACGCAGTGCAAAAAAAATAATAGCAACACCACTTTGAAAATACTCTTCTCGGAACTACCCCAAAAGCACTCAGTCTGAATTCTAGCCCCAACTTACTTTGTCAGCGGCGATTAAGAACCCATCTCAAGGTCGATTAGGCGGCAGATTAGATAGTGTGGTGAGTTTTTCTACATCCATTACTTGACAACGGGGAAATTGCAATCGTCAGAGTCTGGATTTAGATGACGTCTTTTTTTTTATTGGTACATCACATACAAGGCTCATGTCTCATAACCCCTGATCGCGGAAACTTTTTTTTTGTAGGTTATTATTTGGTCATTTTGAATTTTTAGGTCTTGGTTTGCCTCATTTTTAGACGTTTATATATAAAAAGTATATTTTGAAATAGCTTATCACTGATATTTTATAAATGTATAAACAATCAAACACATTTTTATTCTTTTAAAAACATTTGTCAAAATGCGAAAGTGTCGGCCAGCGTTTTTAGAATTGTGCTCCGCGAAGCTTTTGGGCACCTCCATAGTTATCCTAGGCTCCGTGAGGCAGTTTTATGATATTTATACTATAAAATAGTATCAGTAACTAGAGTTGGCATTTTTTTTTTTCCAAAATTGAAAAAAAAAGTATTTACCAAATTTGCAAACAGAACCTGTGATGTTTCAGTATGTTTTATACTAGTAAAATATAACCGTCGTTATTGAATGTTAATAATAATATTAGTGCTAAAATTTTATGAGGGCTCCAGCATGTTTTTTTGTTGTTTTTTTCTTGGTACAAGGGTTTCTTTGGTCTAAAACGTTTGAACACCCCTGGTGTAGGAAATTGACTTTGTACCCTCCTTAAGTGCACTGGTGCAACCAGGAGTCGTTTATGGGGAGGGTTTAGTTTCACTCACCAATTAAGCGGGGTCCATCAGTTTTTCTCGCAGGAAAATTTGAAAATTTAAGTACTGCAAAATGCAAATGCATCAAAAGAAATACAATAATATCCTAAATAGTCTAAAATTTCTAAAAACTGTCATAATTCTGTAATTATTATGACTATTAAGTTTTTATGAACAAATTTTGATCTATGCGATTCAAGTTTAAATATATTGTATTTTTGAAATTTTATTTATAAAATTATTTTATGAGCTAAAATATTAAAATTCAAACTTTTGAAATAATTCACGTTAGTCTTTCGTTAATTTGCCTTGGCTTTATAGAAAGTGCATTGAGGACCCCCCTCCCCCCCCCCCATGCTGAGCCAGTGCTGGCGTGTATGGTTGTAAAAGACACATTTCTGATGAGCCACTGCCACTTGGCTGGAAGAGAGGGGAAATATATATTACTTCTGAAGCAAATATTTGCAAATCAATATTATATCTAGCAGAGTGAGAGAGTTTATTTGTTAAAGGCTTTTAGTTACACATACACACAAATATATATATATATATTGGTTTCCATTTGTTAAGTCAGTGCTTTATTTAGTCGTGTGCAGTCATTAAGAGTTTTTGCTCAAATTATTTGGTCATATTTTTAGAAGTATGAATCCATTTTTTACCATTTTTAAGTAATGTTTAGGTCATCAAATTCCGAACCCTTGTGATTATTTTTTATAGTTTTTTTTCATTTAAAAAATAATTTTATTCTGCTTTTATTAAATTTCTTTTGAATATGATAAAACAGTAATTTCACTGATTTCAATGTCACTATTTTCTAAAAGTAGAATAGAGAAAACCGCACCAGGATAAGAGATCAGTTTCGATCTGTTCTCGAATAAAAAAAAGTACACTCTACCAAAAAGAGGCTTAGCTAGTATACTTATATATAATCAGTATAGTTAACAAGATTCAGTCTCGACACATTTTCTCAGTTGATAGCATGTCTCTCTACTGAGCTAAAGTTCTCGGATTCGATCCTTGACATGGTCGAAAAATTTATCATTGGCGAAATGTGGGTTTGCCCTTTCCCAGTGAAGACTTAACGGCTAAGGCTGGATTTTGTTTCTGCTCTAGATTCATGTTAGTTTATAAGTCTTGCGCTGATATTATCAGTTGGTTTAGAAAGTGCACGTCAAATATCTCAAATGAATTAAAAAGAAAAACAGGACTCACTCAGACACAAAATAGTTCTTGTTTATACTATAAATTTAAGACATTTTGAACTATAGTTGTACACTGAACAGTCTTATGTAGTTCCATTAAAAAATTATATCAATATAAAAAAGATAATAAATCAAAATAATAAAAATCAGATGTGTTGTTTCCCACATCGGAAGGCACGTTGACTAAACGTCAAGCGACCTAGTCCTGTCTATCGGTGAAGGCGAGATCAAGATTCGAATCTCAGCCAGCTGTAATGAGAGTGATTTTCCTAAAATGGACTATTACTATCCTTCAAAGCAAATGCGAGTTCATTTCCTAGATTAAATTCTACCTCCCGAATCCTTGCCCTCTTAGTTTAGTTAAATGCGGATAGGCTGGAAGGGTAGTAACAAAAGTAGCGCAAAAAATAAACGATGAGTTGAACTTAAATTATTTTGTAGAAAAACGCTTAGAGTATATTTAGAAAGGTGAGGATTCATCTTGGCTTAGAGACTTTTGTAGTTAAAAACGTTGCCTACTTGGAGATTTCTTAGCTATTTAGTGAAGCGGGTTGTATCTTAGCTTGATGCACCTAAGCAGTCTAAGCACTATCACACTTATAAGACCATGTATAAAAGAGAAATAGAGGAAAGATAATTAGTAGTTCACCCTGTGAGGCCTCTTGTTCATCTGTTGATTACAATTATCCTATTCCTCTGACGAGTTCACACAATCACTATACTACTTACGACTTGAAAACATTTACTTGCTTTTCAAAATTACCGTTTTATTATTTCCTATTTTAGATAGACATATGCTTTCACGTACTTTTATAATTTTCATCCTTGAAATAAGATTCTTACGGGACATTTCATGACTAAGCCAAGTGATATAAGTTGTAGATGATTTTTAAGAAATTCATTTACAAAAATAACTAATTCAAGATAAATATAATATAATATTGTTACACTGTAAAATTGTTTTGGAATTATTTAAGATTTTATGGTTTTAATTTCAACGTTATTTCTTTAAATTTCACCGGAGAGAACTTAAATTCATGAACATAGGAAATTCTATTTTGATACGCCGTAAAGTAACAGGTAAGCAACTTCCTTAAGCTTGTTAATCGAAAAGATATTTTTTTGTCAACACCAGTTAAAATCAAATTCTAAAATCAAGTGTTTAGAAAGATGTAAAATCCCGACCATAGACTGAATAAAAAAAACAGATCGTTCCGTTCTTTAAGAACCATAGGAGATAAATCTGCTGAAGAATTTCACAATAAACCAACCTGGGCGCATATCTCTTTCCTCCTAGCAATAACCAGCCAAGTGGACCATACTTGCCAACACCAAACAAAAGGAGCATTACTATTAAAATATTTAAATTCAAACCCTCAAATGCTTACGGTATAAATAAATAACCGAAATACCGACGTCAGAGGGCTGGAGGGATGCAATGTGTATAAATATTAGGGGAGGCCTCCACCACCGCGTGCCATTGCAAGCCCCACCCCCCTTTTCATTCCCACCCGCAGAGTTGTACTACACCCTGTACAAGAAGTCATGGTCTTAAAAAACCCCAAGGGATATAATCTAAAATTCCAAAATTGGAACTTTCTCATGTCTAACATGTTTATTATTTGACAGTGAATTTGTTGTATGATCTGGTGTGTTTGAAGTTCCTTTTATTTAATACCTCAGCTCGGTCGGTAGGGCGTCTGCCTACTGATCTAAAAGTTTCAAGTTTGATTCCCACCATGCTCGGAAAATTTAACAGTGGTTAAATTGTGGGGCAAACTTTCACCATGGCGGCCAAATAAAATAGATGTTCTAGATATAAGTTACGGTCTAATTTTCATGTCAAAAGTCTTTTATAAAATAAAAACTATTTTTGTAGCTAAAATTAATAAAATTATGCTATATTATTAATCAAATAACTTTTCAAAATTGAGTTTAAGTCATATGGTGATATATTTAGTCTGTTCAGAAGGTTCACGTTAAATATTAGAATAATAGTATACTAACGAAAACCAGTTTGTTTTTTTGTTTTTTTTAGTGAAAAATGTGGAACAAGAGTTGTTTACAGCTTAATCGTAGTAGGATAAGGAAGGTGAGTTTGTTAGAAATTAACTTGCCGGCAGGGATTCGGATACAGGCCTCGCTAATGACGGTAATAGTTTATTTATTCGTTTATTTTTCTTCAGACACTTAACACAAGCAAAGGATTACTATCGGCTTAAGTTAAACCTCTTTGGAAACCTTAATTACCCGTATCTTAAATGCACTCACACCACGTGAAGATTAAAAGAGTTTGGAGTCCAGAAAAAATCACGTTCTTGCCCACCATTTTCTTTTTATTGCCCTTTAGACTATTCGAATTTAACTATGGCAATAAGAAAGGGATAAAGAAAGAAAAATTTAGAGGAAATGTAGCCGCATTTCATGGAAGGATATTGGGAAATCATAAAGGAGAGAGAAACCTCGGTACATCTGGCCGAAATCAAACCCTGACCTACTTGGCACTCAAAAACTAGACTATATGAGACTGGCTATTAGGCCCTACTCCACGCAACCCCTTGTGATGATCTTGTGCACAAATTCTGACCTTTAATTTTAAGCATATTGAAAATGGTACACTTTGTTTACCCTTATAGGTAGCGATCTTACCTTGACAGATTACACTATGATCCTATCTTAGAGGCTATATCCATAAGGTATTCCATCAAAGTAGAACTGCTATTTCTTTAAGTAAATCAAGTGTGCCTAACTAGTCAAATTATGGTTATCCTTGTGATGTTAAAGTAACATTGTTTTTAAACGAAAGAAATTATACCAAACTAATCTAATTAAATGTTGATAATTCCTTTGTTTTGTTCCGCCCTGTACAGTAGCTCTACCACACCCTTGTGAAGAGGCCATAAGACCGACAAACCCTAGTCCCAAAAATCCCACTCGACTAACCCCCACCCCCTCCCGGTCTTTTCATCTCCCGAAACTCTGGCCGTGATTTAGTACGTCGGGTCTCTCCAGTAATAAGCAAGAAGAACGAGCGGGCGGGAAGCCATTGTCGGCGTGTTTAGCATACAACGTGGACATATGCTGAGGGTCAGGGGAACATATGTCTGGTAGTGCTGGACCGTGAAGTTTCCTACCAGCTACTAGAGGAAGGTAGACATAATGCTGAGGGTCAGATGAACACATGTGTGGTAGTGCTGGACCGTGGAGTTTCCTGTCAGCTACTAGAAGGAGGGGTTTACTACCACTGAGCTATCCAGGAGAGCCCCATGCTTATGTTCATAAATTTCTCATAATTTTAAGGTAGCCTGTGAAGTACTTGGGAGTTTACTATCTACTAAGATCTATTAGAAACACAAATATAGCATTTTATGAAAGGTTTTTATTATGATTAGTACACACATTATAACTGTAAAGAATTTCGTTTAAAAAAGAATACAATGAAACCAAGCCAGGGTACGCATAACTGCCGTTCAAAATTTTGTTTTTAATACATAGTGTAAAATTAATTTGTAGTGACAACATCTACCTAACAAGGATCAAAGGGAATTCGTAAAAGAAAACCAAATTATATTCATAAATACAGAAATGAAAATTATTATCAAATTTAAAAACAATTTAAAATGTCACTTGTGTCATTTCTTTTTTGTGCTCAAGATTGCGTCATTGTAGATGTAACAAAAAAAATCTGGTCACTTGTAAACCACTTCAATATCAAATTTAAATGTGTTATTTATATCAAAAATTCATCTTAATTAAGTATTTTTAAGAATGATGATCTCACATTATGTAAGAATGAAATTTCAATGAAATAATCGTATTTGTAAGTATCCTAACAAAGGGCAGCGAAATACACATATTTTCGTGACGGGGAAAGTACTTTCTTAGTTTACGTCCGTATTTCACTAACTGCCCATAACCTTACCTGTAACTTGAGAGTTATGTGGTTTTGAAATTCAACCCAACTGAGTCAAACACGATGAATAAAACACTAGAAGCTTTGTCCCAAGGAGTCTCTTGATTTATAACAGGCAGCAATAATAGTCATTTAAAACACAAGGCAGACATGGAAAAGAAGCTGGAAATCTGTGAACGACCAGAGTTGTAATGGGATTTACAACGAACATGTTTCCTTCTATTTTTTTTTCAACAAACAAGAACGCATCTTATTCATATTTGTACCTTTTTAAAATGAAGTGAATAGTGTATAAAAATAATTCTGTATTTAGCGTAGTAATGAACGACATTGTTTTAGGAATGACAATGGGGGCGGGGGGGGAGAACTAGCAATACCCAGGTTTTATTATAGGATATGTCCTAGCATTTTATGATCTCAGATCATACCTACGCAGTGGAATTATAATAAATATCAAAGTGTGTTGGATAATACACCATTAGTGAGTGTTTGGGGTGGAGCGATCAGAGATATTTCGCCATCAACACTTTCTAAGGATTAGGCAACCCACAAAAATGGTCTAACTCAAAAGTTAAATTCATAAGAAAAACGTTTTAGAATTTCAAACCAGGCATATTTGATATATTATAAATTGAATTTGATATTTTTATAAGCCTCTATGAATAATAATTGTATGTTTATATTGATGCACCACCCAATAGCAAGAATAATATTTATTGAGTGTTTTATAATTTGATCTGCCTTTTATGTTACAATTTTCACTGCGCAGCGTGTGATGCTAATTCATCATTTGCACAATATTGCAACTATAAACAGTTTTTCTATTAGATGTTTTATAGTAAATAAATTATTTATAAAAAATTTACTAAATTATCTTTACTAATGTTTAGTGGAGCATTGATCAAATCAAGTAGCCACTGGTTCCAGAAATATTTTTAAAATATTAAACCAAACCAGGATCTGTTTATTACAAACTTAGACCAAACGACAGAGAATAACTATAATCTCAGACTTTAAAATTCGCTATAAATGCAAAACAACAGAACTGAGCAGGAGATATCCGGATTGAAAGGTGGCGTTGAGAGTTAGCCACTTTTTTAAACGATTCATCTCCCTCCGTTGGAAAAGCTGGGGCAACATCTTCAGAGATGGGTGTTGCAGCGACAGTGAAGACGAATCACTAAGAGATGGTAACTCTTGTAAACAGAGGGAGGGAGGGAGGGTGGAAAACAAATTGCCTCATTTCCATGGTGATGTCGCCAGATGCGGTCCACTGCAGAATCCACAAACACAAGGATTCATCTTGTCTTCTTATCAAAGTGACTAAGTCATGACTTAAAATTGGTGCTCTGCGCTAGATAATCCAAGACTTTATCGTTAAATTTTAAAATGTTATATTTTTATGGTTATTAAAAAGTTATTTAATTATAATTTCTTTGTGGTCTTAGGGTCAGAGCTCCTGGATACAGATACAGAGGTCTCAGGCTCAATCCCTGGTACTTCCAGATTTTCTGTAAAGCAGTGGGTCTGGAATGGGGTCAACTCAACCTCGTGAGGACAAATGAGGAGCTAATTGAATGAAGTAGCAGCTCCGGTCTAGTAAACTGAGATTAACGGCCCGAGGGTTCATTGTTCTGACAATATGACACCCTATACCCACAATATTTGGCACTATCTTCGCTAACAGATGACGGCTACTTGGTCTGTATGGCTCTATTGCGGGCCGACGCCATTAATTTTTTTTTAATATACAATTTCACTTGAATACTGTTTTTGGTTTACATACATTCCTAAACTTAAGCTCAAACTTTAAATCCAGAATCTCGCTTCTTAGCAACGGGGACATTGGTGCGTCCGTTTAATAACTTAAAAGTTCTGGGAATAGGTTTCGTATGATAATATACATAGGGTGTTTTTTTAAACTATTTTACTTAACAAATCATTTAAGATAATAAATAAAGTCACTCCAATTTGCGGCTTAGTATAAATTCACTCTTGCACTAGAAAATGAATCAGTAATTGACTACCCACTTCGGTGGGCGCATGGTCTAAGACAGCACTCTCGCAATAGACTAAACTGCTAAAGACGGGGAGGTCGGGGTTAAATCCCGATCGGGTACACTGAGGGTGGTTTTCCCTAAATGGCTTTTTACACTCCCTTCACTTCCTCTAAATTAAACCTTCCTAATCCCAAACACATTAATGGAATTAGTATATAACCCAAACGGGTAGTATTACATGGCACTAAAAAAAAGTCATTTACTTCCCACTAGGCAAGAGTTGTGACATTTGCCATGTGTTGTAAAATGTAGTTTGGAACTAATGTCCACTTGGCTTCATTTAATTGCTCAGGTGACACCTAATTTGTTTGTATAGTCACCATCTTAAAAAATTATTACAAATAAGTCATTAATTTCTTTTTCTAATTAAATCTAACGTATTTATAATGTATGTACACTAAATTTTAAACACGATCAATCTAAATACAAAAATCGTCAGAAAAGTTTTCATTTGAGCAGACGCTTTTAGTTTTGTCTAAAACTCTGAGAAAATCTATATTTTTGTTTAAATATACACAAGGTTATGTGGTATTTTTGGTTGACATTAGAGCAGTGAGTGCTCATTGAAACATTTAGTGAGCTATTTTCAGGCACACTGTATAGTTAAATCCAGGTGGACGCAGGTGTTCATAATCCAAGCCGGCCATTAACGTACATAAAGACAATTAAAGAACACACCAATTTACATATTTCCAACAAATGAATATAATAATCTCTTTCATTTATAAAGGAAAATGGTATGAGATGTGATTAATACTTGGTGGTATCGTATGTTTTACGTAATGAAAAGGAATTTGCAAGCTCCAAAATAAAACTATTGGCAAATAAAGGATGATCCGATCACTACATTACTCTAGAATTGTGTTTAGTACTGATAGCTGTACTTTTATAACAACAGTGATATTCCAACGTCATTCCTATGAGTCAGACTGTTAATATTAATAAGTGTTCTGTCTTACGAGAGGTCAATTACTTCGGTCAGTGAACTTAGACCGCTAATGCGCCCTATCCTCTGCCTTCTTTTTGAGCTCCCAGAATTTTCTTCTTTCCTTCGAGTCAACCAATATTTGATTCCTCCTTCTTCCTAAAGCTCTTCTTTCCCTCAACCTTTCCTTCTATGACGTCGTGCAGAAGACAGTTCCTCCTGAAGATGGGTTCGATCAAGTTTGCTTTGTACTGAAGAATCACATCCAAAATAGTTCTCTCCTCACCCATTATTCTTACGAGTTCTTCATTTGTAGCCTTGTCTGTCCATCTGAGCTCCTCAAGTCTTCTCCAGCACCACATTTCAAAGTTCTCCAAGTGTTTCTTTCCATCTTCCCAAGTGTCCAGGTTTATGCTCCATACAGCGCGATGTTCCAAATGTAGTAATTCCTCAGTCAGACTATACCTATAGTCTATACCCCATCTAAGGAAGGAGGAATGGTGACAGCAAGCATTAGGCTCTTTATTGCAAACATTGGCTTAAGGTAATTAATTTTAACATATTTAGAAGTAGTTATTAATAATATAGTGTTATTAATAAAAATAATTACTATCGAATATGTTGACATTAGTCACTTCCAGCCTCTGTTTGCGATAAAGAACCTACTGCTGGCTATCACTTATCAGCTCTCCTACCAAAATCAGACTGAAATTTGTTTTAACCAACAGAATAATCGAATCGGGAGTAGTCTCTCAGGTATTGTTAATGTATGATAAGGTTGATTCAGAGGTCAATTTTAATCTGACCTGTGCCGGTGGGCACGCAATATAAACCCAAAGCTTATTAGTTTTCATCTGGTTTGCGGATGATGGTGGAAAAGTCCGAGTTCAAATCCTAATCGGGTGTGTTGAAAGTGTATTTTACTAGAAGGTTTCCCACTCTCCTTCAACGCAAATCCGGGTGTATTTCCTTCCGATTACTTTAATCACCATTAATACACTAGTGTTATTTTTTATATAATATAATACGTATCCTAACGATTAGCGAGACGCGATGAAAACAAAAATCTTACCAAAGGTGTCCGAAAATAAGCATAGTTTAGCAAAAAAAGTTTATATTTTCTAAAAGATTCAAATGTTTAATTATTTATTTATTTATTTGAGGTATTTAACGTGCACATTCTGAGCCGACTGATTATATCAGCACATAAGAATTTCTCTGAGCGAGAGCAAAAGAGCCTACTAAATTTGAAAGGAAAGATCTTCTCCACATACCTCCCAGGGTTCCTTTACATGCCAAGATCGGCATGGTATCAACGACTTTACTTTCCCTCCGAAGGAAGTTGTGCTATGGATTTTTTTTATCACTCAAGAATAATCCGTCATACTCGGCTGGGTTTGAACCAACCAACATCGGGTACTGAGACGAGCACTTTAACACAAGATCGACGAGTATGACTGCTTTGAATGTCCATTCACGAGAAAATCAAGGTGTCTCTATCAAAAATGGCATCTGCAGATCCAGAGCTGACACTATTTTTTTTACTACCAAATTCACTGTGTTTTTTTGTTTTGTTTTTTCAGGATTGAGGTGACCTGGCGGTCTAGGTGTAAGGTGTCAGACTTCTGTGCTGGCGGCCGGGGTTCAATCCTCGGTACCGGCAAAGATTTATCTGATTACCAAACCCTTCCTTCAAGGTTCGGATTCCACGTTAAACTGTAGGTCCTCCATTTCATCTCACAATCACCCTACCATTTCACATTAGCGTAAGTGCGTATAACCTAAACGGGTAGTAAGATGCGGTGCTAATAATAATAATAATTTTTCAGGATTCTCCCAAAAGGAATTTCCATTTTTACAAGCAGTTTAGATTAAAGAAAGGAGAAATAAAATTTTATTTTTGAGCAAAGTGATTAGTGTGAAGTGATGTAACTTATGTTTGAAACAGAATTATTTAAGATTGATAGTGAAATACATCTGCTGTCGCTTTATTACCCTTGTTTAGTGGGTGTTTTTTTTAAAAGCACCGCGTCTTACTACCTGTTCAGTTTATACACCTATATACTAATTACACTAATATGTTCAGGGTTAGGAAGGCTTAATTTAGAGGAAATGCGCCCGCAGTGGAATACCTTTTAGGAAAAATCACCCTCAGCGCACCCAACCGGGCTTGAACCACGATCTCCCCATCTTCGGCAGTTTAGTCTAACACGAGAATAGCGTGTTAGACCACATGGCCAACGAAGCGGGTTTTAAGGGGTAATAAAACATGTTTGAATACAGGTCCGTGGCAATCATGAGATCACATGACAAGACGTAAATAGTTCTAGTTCATTTAGTAACTGTCAGTTACTCAGTTGCTGTTCTTCCGACCAGAATAATATTGGTTGAGTCCCCCGCCGTTGGTCGCGCGGCACGGGTTCATAGACTCGCCCCCTCCTCCCTTTCCCCTTTCACCCCTTTTTAACACGCACTCAACAGTCTGCAATAAATCATCGAGGCACTAATATTCACGGGGCAGAGAATTTAAGCCAGGCTTTTGTTCCAAATCCCTGAAACAAAACCATCCTGAGCTTACCCTCTCCTACCCCTCCCCACTCCCCAAATTCTCTGCACTGTCCGGATGATCGGGCGGCCATTGTGCCCTCGTCATCCTGCGCCCCTGGATACAAGGACTACATGGAATATATCTAATCCGGCCAAACTTTCCTGACAGATAAAGCTCTGGAGGCTAGTTCTACATTCGTGGACGTGATGGGCGGGGGGAAGAGAGTCAACAAGAACTGTTATTGAACAAAATGTCTCGTGTGTGGAAAGTTCATCGCCAATAACTAGAAGCTACAATCTTGACCATTAAACAAGCAAGGGCGTAAAATTGTGTGTGTGGATCAAGGGGGTCCGGACCCCTTTCCTGGAATTTGATTGGTTTTCCCTTTGAGGGTTCATATTTACGTATAGAAAATTGCATTGGCAAAAGATAAAGATTTTTTTTTTCCAATCATCATATCTTACTACCTGTTCAAGGTTATATGCACAGGTACTAATAACTATAATGTGTTAGGGATGAGGAAGGTTGAGTTCAGAGGAAGTATACCCACATTTTCTTGGAGGGAGATTAGAAAACGAGTCTCAGTACACCCGACTAGGGTCGAACATCCATCTCCCCTCTACCGGCCGTCCAATTTATTGCGAAAGTGACGCCTTATACCATGTGGCCACTAATACAGATCTAAGGGTATGGTAGAATTTTCTAGCGAACACCCCCGTCATTATAAAAATTAGATTTCTACGTCCTTGTAGACGAGATATTTTTCTGCGGTTAAATAAATAAATAAATAAATATATATATATATATCAATTTGTTTAGTTTATGTATGCGTGTAGTCCGTACATTTATTAAGACAAGGTGGGGAGGATGGGTGGGGATATATACAAAAAAGTACAGCTCATATTAGGCCATATAAGCATTTCTTAAATTATCATAGCTGTACAGAAAACATGTTTTTAGAACCAAATCCTACCACCCGTTTGGGCTATAAGCAACTATATTAATAAAATGAAGAGTTTGTTGGTATGTCTGTCCGCGCGCAAAGGTTTGAAATTTTAAAATTAGTAGCTCCTGTGCACAAACTGTGCACCGCCGACAGGTACAATAGCCCCGTGGCTTCTTTGGTGCCTACTGACAGCTCACAGCTGACTTCTGACAGTCAATATTTAGGTATATACCTACATTTTGACTGTCAGAAGTGACAGCTGCTAAACAAATGATTTTGAAGATCATATGGTTCGGCGTAGGGATACATAATTTGGTCTTGTAGCTTTTCAAAGCCGTCAGCTGTCAGTCAGCACCAAAGAAGCCATGGGGCTACTGTAGTAGTAAGATACTGTGAAAACTGCAAACACGCACAAAACTAATAACTATTGGGGATCTGGTGGTTTAGGGGTAAGGTGTTAGACTTCTGTGATGGGGTCCGGGGTTCAATCCTTTGTCCCGGCACAGATTTATCTGATTGCCAAACCCTTCCTTCACCTCTGAAAAGACGTGTATTAATCACAACTTGTGAATGTGTGGAATGCCAGGCCTCCACCGTGGTTCGGATTCCACGTTAAACTGTAGGTCCTCCATTTAATCTCAAATCTCCCTATCATTACACATTAGCGTAAGTGCTTATAACCAGAACGGGTAGTAAGCCACGGTGCTAATTATTATTATTATTATCATCATTATCTCGAGTGTTCTGCAGTCAAGAGCGCTGTTCGCGGCCTCGTGGTGTAAGCTCATCAAGGTCGTGTAGCCACGAACAGTGAGATCACGTGATGTAACCTCTTACGACAGAACTAGTATGAAGAGGAATTAGGGAGTGTACTGTCGTTGCACAAAGCCTGCTAAAGCCACTCTGTGAGGATCACATCCTTTTAAACAGGTATTATTTTGTTTATTTTTGAAAACATAGCACATGATAAGTTGAAGAGTAATAATTGCGTGATTATGTATAAAATTTACTACCTATATACCTATTAATAGAATAAAGAGTTTCACTGTATGTCTGTCTAACAAGAGCAATGCGCAATATCTACCGCACATATAGGGCTGAAGTTTTAAAATTAGTAGCACCTGTGTACAAACATGTGCACGCCGGAGCTAGAATTTTAAATTCTTTTATTAGATGGTTTTAAATTTATTAAAATCTGGGTCGGAAGAACTATAATGAAGATTTTTTTTCTGTCTGTTTGAAGGAAAGAAAAAATTTGCCCGGGCTAGCCACGCCATTCATTGCGCGGTTACCACGGGTAACCCCGGATACTTTTGCTAATATTAAATACAGAAAGAACAAGACTTTTTAGCTAGAATCTTTAAATAAGGCTAAAAAAATTGTGCTTATTAGAGAAATAATTAATATAATTATAAATATAATAGAACATGCATATGTTTGTATGTGTGTATCTGTAAAAGCTAGAACTTTAAAACCAAGAAAGCTGAAACTTGCCATATTTATTTTGAGTGTGCATTTGGTCCGCAATTATTTATTTTTAATTTATTTATGAATTGCGAGCCTGACGCCTTAAACCACGTGGACAAGGTTACCGTTTTATGAATTAAAGAGCCACGCTATAATATTTGTTAGTGCCGGTTATAGCCGCATCTAAATTAATATACTCTAAATTGAAAAATGAGACCTGGATACGGGAATCGAAAATACGATATTTAACAACTGTAATGGCTTGGCTATTTAATCCATAATTATATGCGCATTCGTACAGTTGTCGAACCTGAGTAGGGGAAGGGTCACTGGTTAGAGCATTGGCGTACTAAGCCAAAGATCCCGGGTCCGATTCCCATGTCCAGGTGTCATTTTTCAATTTACGGAATAAAAGTTACATTTGGCCATCACTCTGTAAAGTTAAGTATTGTATCCATTTGTTTTCTATAAACATCTCATCACCAAGGAAAAATACAAACTTCAAATGACAAAGAGAAATTAAAAGAGATATTTCAACCTTAAATCCAAAGAGAAATAATTGTAGTTTGGTTTGGTTGTTTGTTTCGTATTCATATTAGTAGGAATTATTTCTTGTTTTGCAAATAAATTACATTAAACAGTGTGTATATTTGTATGTAAACGATATAATGTGAAGACAAATAGACTAGGGGAATATGAGTGTTTGTAGAGCTTTACCTCATAGACCACATGACCGATCACCAAAGCTAGCTCCAAAACAAAGAAACATTGCTTACCGTACTTAACCGAAGGTTGTGAACTTAGAACGCTTCTTTTGTTATTTTTATTAACTTTATTCTTAGGGTGTAAAATTATTATTAAGGGTTTTTTTTACTTTAATATATTGCGAGCTTGACGCTTTAAGCCGCGTGACCTCGGGAAAATTTTCATAAGTACTTATGGCTTTTTTTTCTTTCAAATAAACAACTCAAGCGTATTTCTTTTTACCTTTTTATGTATTGCGAGTATGATGCCTTATACTGCGTGAACACATATCCAAGAAATGTAAATAAGACATATAGAAAGTTAAATCTTGGATTAGGTTTACTTATTTGGGATGACCTCAGACTGTGCACATATGGAGTATATTTTTCATTTTTGCACATATTCGGAGCTTTACGCATTATATCGCTTGACCACCAATGCGACTTTAAGCGGCCCATCTACGTACGAGTCTGGCTCGGTTCGGTTTCCAATAACCTAAACTCGTCCGTGGGTGGAGTGTCTCGAGCAGGGCTTGGCATCACACGAGCCGAGTCTGGCTCGACTCGCCAGGGCCGTCGGACGGTGGGGCTCGGCTAGTCTGTGTGTGTGTGTGTGTGTGTGTG
>CABFVX010000370.1:290056-312679 GCA_902151425.1 Timema shepardi
CCAGTTCACCCAACCGAGATTCGAACCTCGATCTCCCCGTCCTCAGCAGTCGAGCTCAACACGACAAACGCGTTGGCCAACTACGCCACCGAGGCGGGTTGTGTTCTATATAATATTACCTATTGATATTATACTGTACAATATGGATGAAACCCAATTCGGTGGCCGCGCGTGGTCTAAGGCGATACTATTGCAGTAGATTGGACTGTCAATGACGGGGATATGGAGGTTCGAATCTTGGTCAGATTTAATGAGGGTGATTTTTTACCAAATTGTTTTCCACTCTCTCTCTCTCTCTCTCTCTCTCTCTCTACACACACACACACTCTCTCTCCACGTAAATGTAATACTTCCTATAGATATGACCTTCCCCATCCCTAAAACCATTTGCGTAATCATTAATTAAACGTATAGCCTGAACGGGTATTAAGAAAAGGTGCAGATATTCATAGATAAATTTAGATAAATTAATATTGGGTTTAGATATTTCTAATATAACTAATACTTACTAAAACCAAATGTGGAATACACTTTTTTTCTATCTAATTTTAAGATTCTAAGTAAGCTAATCATTTGATGCTTGCTTTATTCATATTTTTATTAACATAATGTAATTTTAAATTGTATTTTGTGTGTTTTGTGCTTAGAAAAATTTGCTCTACTATTGTAATGAACGTTTTATGGATAAGTTCTCGGCAAGGGTACTTTAGGGTTATGTTATATAATATTCAGTAATAATAATAATACCGTGGACGTTTCCAGGCCATAGCAATGAATGTATATCCATACTAAAGTTAAACTAACACCAAGCCTATAATGTCATTCAAAATAATGTAATTAGTAATATTAATACTCATAATTGTGTTTTAATTTAAACATTTTATATTTATTCTAATTTTATTAAAACCTAGATACATTCTTAAACTGTGAACATTTTAAAATATTATGTGTGGGGTTATTGAGGCAAAGGTCCCTTATCACAGATGTGTGCTGAAGTAGAATAATAATCATACGTCATACCCGTACGCATTGCCCACATGTTCAACAAGAGATAACGTTTAGGAATATCTTTGGCTCAAGGCTATCGTGTTCTAAACAGACTGGTGTGTCCAGAATTATCTAATAATGTGCAATAGCGATGTTTTTCAGATGAGTGGATTTCCATCTGCTATCCTGGCGAATGATAGTGTATCTTAATTCACCCTTCTCATATTTTCCACTTAGATATGAAATTTTGAGTCACAGAAATTTCAAAAAAGACATGGATTACGTGTGTTACTAGTCAGGTATTTACTTTAAAAGAGCGATAGGGGGCTACATAATATATTAAAACTATTATTTTTGTACATTTTTTTTACAATATAGAATTTTGGGTGAGTTTTTAATATGTATATCAGTATAACTTTTGAATATTCGGTTGTAAGACTAGGCTAAAAATGTATTACCTGCATTCAATACATCTTTAGTGTTATATATTAATAAATTTGTTCTTAATATAGTTCGAGCTTTTATTGCATTTTTTCTGGTCTGCTTGTTCCTCAACTCTTTCTCCTGAAATCACCATTGTTACCAACAAAGTGTCGCCAAGTTTAAGTCTATTTTTTTGTGTTGGCGATCCATTTTTTAATATAATAATAATCAATAAAACATAGAAAAAACTCTTTTTTTGAATGCACAAATAGACACGTGGGGAAAAAAAAGCGTCGGTGTCATCTTGTCTGGTTTCCCTGTAACGGAGAGCTCAGGTATATAATCTTTACCAACGAGACTTTTTATATATTTATATATAATTACTTTCGAGTGTTCCTTTATGAAAATGAGCATACGTGTCCTCTAAACCCTACATTCCTTATCTCTAGGCCTATATTTTATTTGCGTAACGATGAGGAAAGACAAACGCACCAAAAAAAAGCCAACATTTTTCTTAGATATGACCTCAAACGTTCCGTAGTCAAAGTGCTCTGATTGGTGTCAGATTATATCAACTACAATTAATGTTCGTCAAGTTTACATGATAATGAACGGTGAGCCCATGTGATGCAACTTCTCGTGTCAGAACTAGTGTGAACTATATAACGAGAACACGGTAAACATTCGCTACACAAAGCCTGCGAGAGTCACTCATTTAGGATCACACAAATTAAAACAGGTAACATTGTTTATATAATTTTATTGGAAACAGTGCCCAAAATAAAGCAAAACATTACATCATAATTTTAAAATAAATACATGTGTTATCATCAAAATAAAATGGAATGGGTATACGTATGTATTTTGCGCTATTTATAAAACAAATATTTTATTCGAAACAAATTTTTATAAAACCAATAACTTTCAAGCTATACGACTATATAATATATATTCTAACTTTTCTAACACTAAAGGTAAAAAATTGCAACCGCAAGAAAAATCTAGCCTGAAATGTTGATAGATGTCGACGTCTCATGAACCCCCGAACCCTACAAAGTGGTATTTGCAATGACGTTTGTCTGTGTGTCTGTTTAAACTTAAAATTAAGATTAGTTTAATAAAGGGCGAAAAGAGAAAAAAAATCGATTTTCTCAAAATCGGCTCTAAGGATTTTGATTAAAATACGTATCTAGATGTTGATTAAGATTATAAATAAACTGGCTATTTTCATTTTCCCATGAAAATTGATTTTAAGGTACTTTACTTCCGTATCTCCGCAACTATTTGAGATAATAAATAGCTTATCGTTGAAAAATTGTAGCACTATTAAAAATAATAAACTTTTATATGAAATATATTTGTATAAACCAACAGTTTCTGAGATATTGGCAAATATATTAATACAGTTTTGTACAGTTGTAAAGAGATACTACTTAAGTTTTAATTCAATAATTATCCAATGACATAGAGTAATTAAATATAAGTAGGTCTCTAAAAATTTGTTGTTTTTTCTTAAACCTCTTAGAAGAAATGTTTGTATAACAATGATCTATATACATTTTAGACTCAATAGTCAATATTTACATATATTTTTATTGGTCAAAATCTATAAATGAGGAATTTAATAGCAATACTGTGACATGAAGATGTGCAACACCTAATAAAATGTCGAAATTTTAATACGAAGTATTGACCCTTGTGGACCCAATATTGATCTTTTTTTATAGGTTCAAACATACAAATTAGGACATTAATTCTCTAAAAATAAATTTATAAAATTTAAAACCGTGTATCAAAAAAAGTTGTACATAAGTATAGTGCAATTTATGCTTGGGTTTGCTAGTGTATATTATTTCGTTTCACATATATTACGAGTTTTGAGTAAATATCTCAATTTTTAAATAATAGAGCGAGAAAGTCCATGCGGAGTTGCGTACCATTTATTTTCAATACAAAATATACAATCCAAGAAAAAAGTTTTCTTCGGGGAAAGTTACATTTCTTTTAAAGTATTATTAATGTAAATATGCCAATGACTAAAACTATATTGTTGGAAACCCAGGACGAGTATAGAAGAAATTATATGGCATTTGTTAATATTTTAAGTGATAATATTTTTTTTGACGAAAGGTTTATATTGATGTTTGTTTAGTAATATCAAAATGAAAGATATTAGCGTGCAATTATTAGATGCCTCGACCATAACCTGAGTTAACCTAAATCTCATTGACTAAAACAAAATCTAATCAGGACTGTCTGGTTGAAATGAATCAAAAACATGTAGCTAACAACCTCATTTAATTTAAATTATTTTAATCGTGATTTTATTGATTCGATTCTATTTTATTTGAGTCAACGGCCAACATATTTAATGTTTTAAAGTTGTTACATACTATTCGTATGTTGAGATTTGATTTAAGCTATACATATGATGAGGTTAAGTTGTTTTTCTACACACTGTTAATGCATTCATTTATAATATTATTATTATTATTATTATTAGCACCACACCTTACTACCCGTTCGGTTTATACGCACTTACGCTAATGTGCTATGGTAGGGTGATTGTGAGATGAAATGGAGGACCTACAGTTTAACGTAGAATCCGAACTATGGTGGAGGCCTGGCATTCCCCCACATTCACAAGTTGTGATTAATACACGTCTTGTCAGAGGTGAAGGAAGGGTTTGGCAATCAAATAAATCTGTCGGGACCCAGTATTGAACCCTGGACCCCCAGCACAGAAGCCCGACATCTTACCCCTAGACCACCAGGTCACCCTAATGTATTAATATAATTAGGTATAATATTATCTAAATTATATATGTATGGTTTATTTGCAGGTTAAATATTCAACAAACCAAAGATAGATGGCAACCTTGTCTGGTAACGTGAACCCGGAATGGCTGGACGAGAAGTTCGTGGAACGGGCGCTGAGGGAAGGAGAGGCTGATCCAGACATAGTCGTCAAACAGATCCAGGTGAAGGCCGCGACAGCTGTTGGAGACAACTACGGCAGTAAAATGTACAGAGTGTCCGCGGAGTTCGTCAGGGGGGGTGGGAAACCAGACACACAATCTTTGATCGTGAAAGCACCACCAGGGGAAGGTATGATAAAAGAGATGTCCATAAGCGCAAGTTACTTCGTTAAGGAATCAAACATGTACGCGAAAATTCTACCAGAAGTGGAAAAATTACTTGTAAAGGTGTTTAAGTCAACATACAAACCGTTTTCAGCAAAGGCGTTTTATGTTGTTCCCGAACCGGCGGAAATATTGGTCATGGAAGACCTCGCTCCGTCTGGTTTCAAGGTAGCCGCGAAGCAACAAGGACTCGACTTGGATCAGTGCAAGTTGGTGATGCAACGACTTGCTATGTTTCACGCGGCCTCCGTAGTTCTTGCAGACAAGGATCCTAGCTTGATGATACCTTATCACAACGATTTTCTTGCTTCAATAATAGACCAAAAATCTTTTTTCATAAATAAAATACCTAGGTTGGCTGCGGAGGTAAAAACCTGGCCGGAATATTCCGAGAAATACGCACAGAAGTTGTTGAAGTATTCAGAGACTTTTTTCGAAGATGTCGTTGAAAAGAGGAAAAGAGTTGAAGGTGACTTCAATGTTCTGAATCATGCTGATGCTTGGACAAATAACCTTATGTTCAAATACTCGGAAACCGGTCAAGTTATAGATCTGCGCCTTGTTGATTACCAGCTTTCGTATTATGGAACACCGACTATCGACCTCTACTTTGTATTAACCACAAGTTGTAATGATTATGTCAAGCAGAACCACCATGAAGATTTGCTCTTAGAATACCACACGACTTTAAGTGACACCCTAAATAAATTGAAATATACAGGTAAAGTTCCATCTTACGTAGAACTGAAACAAGAAGTTACCCAAAAAGAAGCATTGGGAGTGTTTTTAACTTTTTGTTGGCTTCCAGAAGTGTTAGCAGATCCAAACGCACGTATACATACTTTTTCAAACAAATTCAAAGCGGAAATTAAAAGAGTCCTACCAATTTTCGACAAAAAGGGTCTACTCAATCCATAAGTATTCTTAGTTAAACATTGATGCTAATTGTATACATTGAAATATGTTACGTTTAATGTTATGTTTCTTTGTGAGGAAGGTCTACTTATTTACATCTCTCTTTTTTTTGTTGCATAAACGATAATTTTATTATTATAATTAAAGAAATATGCTGTTTAAAATTTATTTCAGGAAAAGGAGTACTTATATAAAAGTTACTCTTTTTAATTGGACATAGATAATTTTATTGATTTAGAAAATGTTATGTTTAAAATTGCTAAGACTTATGCTAAATTTGTATTTTGTTTGATGTAAAAATAAATATCACATGAATGTTATATTGGTTTAATTAATTGGTGCGTACTATCAAAATATTCGAAATTCCCCGCTCCTCTTGGGGATTGTTTCATAAAACTTCAAGTATAAAATGTATCATTTACCATTTACAAGTGAATGTTTTACTAGAGTAAACATAAAGGGTTTTACAAAGAAAGTAGTTTGACTTGTAAAAAATGTGTTCACTTGTAGAAAATATTTACTAGTCAGCCGTTTTATTTACAAGAGGAAAATTAAAAACAGTCGGTTTGATTCACAACTTTAAGTGCACATCCAATTGTAAATTAATTTGGGTATTGATTTATTTTTTAATTAAGAGACAAAATAAAATTATGTTCGAAGCGTTCCAAAAAATAAAATTATAAAACGAGGTAAATTATTTAAATCTCCAATGTTTTAATTTTTTTTATGAACTAAGATATATGTTGATTTTTTACACCAGTAATGACCTATTCTTTATAATATATTATGAGTTTTTGTAATAGTTTATTTTAAACAGTTCATACGTGGCTGTCTACTAACCTAAATAACCACCTTGCCTTAACCATAATTATAAGTCTAGAAACATAATAATGTATACACTTTACTTAAAATGTTCACAGAGGTGATTTATTAAATAATGTAGTATAATGGAAAAATTATGTAAACAGAGCCCAATAATATTGAACTTAATTATGTGTTAATATTTGTAGAAAATACTCCTTGATTGACGAGTAATTACTGAACGTGCAAGTTACTTATTGATTCAATAAACTAAGCTATAAACTTATTTGTACAAAATAATTTATAGTTATAATTTTTAATATTATAAACGAACCTACCCGAACAAAACTTAACCTTTCAGGCGTCAAAATATTTTTCATTAAATTTCGGGACTCTGAAATATTACATTTTTCAAACTATTTAAAATGTGTATTTATCTTAGGAAATGCTTCCCCATGTATAAATAATTTAAAACTAGGTTATAATTATTTTTTAAAATCAATCATTTGTAAAGTACTCTTTTATTACTCTTTTTTTAAATAAATGCGAATAAGTATTTATATTTTTATATATAGTTACATAGTGATAGTGCTGCGCTCTAGTAAAAACGGAATGAGTTAAGGAGTCTCTATGCTGCTGCCATCTATCAGACAAGTGGCAGCGCAATTAAATGGATACAATTCAGGATTTGGTGGATATAATGAAAATATTTATAGTGGATACCAATAAAACTTTTTATTTGTGGTGCTTGTTTAAGAAAATGTCTGAATGGATACCATTCAGCTCCTCCAATCTGTCACCAGTGGTTTTGGCATGTTTGTGATGCTTATTGACTTGACCTAACACCATCCATCTTTAGGGATTGTCACCGGTTCTAAACCATTTTCAAGTCAGTGTAACAAGTGCGACGATTGATGAAATTATTTTTTTCAGTGTGGCTGAGTGCAACTGCATTTAATATCTTTAGGGATGTGTAAAGTGTAATAATAATGAAAAGAAATTTTTTATTATTTTAAAAAATGGCACCACAAGAGCTTAAGGATGGCAGAAGCTTTGAAAAGACAAAAGGAATAGGCATTCCAAGGCCATGAAACGCTTTTACGAAGAAATTCAGACATCCAAAACCACTAATAAGTTGGTGAAATGACTTTAAACCTATATTGTGTTATTGAACTTAAATAATTAACTATTTTATGAAAATTCTTTTGAAATCTGGAACCTCCAGCTTAGCACGTTAATATCTTACCACTGAGCTATCTAGGGCTAATCCTGTTTTAGGGTAATTTATCGTTCATATTTTAAGGATTAGACGGTAATAGATGTGTAAAATCTTCGGCCATTTAATACAATCCGAAACACACAACATTGTTGATCCAGGGTAGCTTTATGGTGCCGTTTGAACAATTTTTATTAATTTTAAATGGTTTATTGAACATAATTTGTAGTAAATAATTAGTGTATATAATGTAATATTACAGCTATTAAAGAGCCATGCTCTGCCACGTGTCTTTCACTAACTCTGCTTTAAAGAATGACTGATAAGTACTTCTTAGCATTGTACAAATACTGAGTAGGTAGATCACTGGTGAAGCTTTGGTGCGCTAAGTACAAGGGTCCGGGTTCGATTACCATGTAAACTACAATAATCATTATTCAACTATATGGAGAAAAAATTAAGCGCGTCCTTGTTAAAGGAGTTATCTGTTCCAAAATATTAATCTCTTGAATTGTTATAAAATTATTCTTAAGGCCTTTATAGTTAAAACTCTGTCAATCCAGAATTATTTCATCTCTTAAGTGTTCTATTTTCTATTATATATTTTATGCTCCTAGATTTCAATTTTAAAAGTAAGATCATATTTAACTTAGAATAAACAAAACATATTTTAAATAAATGAATAGTCCAAGACGCTATACACAATTTATTAACTATTTAGCAAAAAAAAATTAGAAATTATTTAAAGAATGCTTTTGAACAAATAATACAGCGTGAGATGAAAGCCTATATTTAAGTTACATTTATACGTTTGTACAGTTGTGCATACGTTAAATAAATAAAGATAGATTAATTTTTAGTCGTATTGGCCATGATATTAGAATTTGTAGGTTAATATATTAATATATAATGTTACTTTTAACCTTCTCGCACCGCTCTAGTTGAGAAAAAATAATAATTGTAAAAAAAAATCAAACTCGAGATTTTGATGGTTATCAACGTTTCATAACCCCTTGAATTCAAAAAAGTGTGTTTTTGAAAAAAAATATGTCTGTATCTCTGACTAGAGACGAAACAATTTTACCAGTTGGGATAAAACTTGGGATATAGGAATTTCATAAGGTTTCTCTGAGGTTTTTTAAATAATTCATCCAACCCTACAATTAATTGTTATTTTTACTTAAGGATGGATAGGGAAAAAGTAGATTATATCAAACTCAACTCGATTAAAATTCGTATATATGTATTGTTTAGTATTCAAACAAAATGGAAGTTCTCATTTCCTCATGAAAATAACTTTAAAGGGTAAGTTACACTTAAGGAAACTTCCCATTTTTATCGTATCTCCGCACCTCTTTGAGATACGAAATAACTTATCATCTCAAAAATGAAGGCACATTAAATATAAAAATCTTTATTTGAAATATATTTTATAAAACCAAAGGTTTCCAAAATATACCAATAAATATATATAATACACTTATTTAATATATATATATAATATACTTGTATAGTATATACATATATATATATACATTACGGAGGTCTTTGAATTTGGAAATTGTTGTAATGTAATGTTCAGTGGGTGAGGTGTTCTTATTTTCTCTAGCAGTTTATATTATTTCATTTATGCCCTTTGGTAGAATAAGTAACAATGTCTATTATCTCGTTTCAAATATCATACAAATTTTAAGTAAATATCTCTTTTTTATTTACAGTAGCGAGAAAGTATATGCTGTGAAACCTCCCCGCCTTAAAAAAAAAAAAAAAACNATCTCTTTTTTATTTACAGTAGCGAGAAAGTATATGCTGTGAAACCTCCCCGCCTTAAAAAAAAAAAAAAAACCTTTTGTACATAAAATCTATAAATTTGTTTGTGGATATAACTTAGAAAAAAAATTGATCATGCTAGAAAATTATGAAGCTTAGCTACGTCGGTAGTGCGTCCACCTACGGAGCTAAGGGTCCTTGGCACGATCCCTGGTATGGCCGAGAAATGTATCATTGTTGGAATGTGGGTTTACCCTTTCACAGTGATGTATTGACGGCCGGGGATAGATTTTGTGTATGTCCTAGATTTATGATTAGAGTAATTAGTACAAAGGCGTGTATGTAACGTGAACAGGTAGTAAAACAGGTGGTAAAAAAGTTTTTAAAAATAGCACCGACAAACTAAAATAGCATCCCGTAATATAATTTGAGAGCCACTACTGTATTAATTAGGTTCAGGTTATAGACATGTCCAGGTAGACTCTTAACAATATATGCATATGTGTATTAATTATTATTATTATTATTAGCACCGTGTCTTACTACCCGTTCAGGTTATACGCACTTACGCTAATGTGTAATGGTAGGGTGAGTGTGAGATGAAATGGAGGACCTAGAGATTAACGTGGAATCCGAACCACGGTGGAGGCCTGACATTCCACAACATTCACAAGTCGTGATTAATACACATCTTGTCAGGGGTGAAGGAAGAGTTTGGTAATCAGATAATATACTATTATGTTCTATTTATGCCAATGGTTTTAGAGATATATAAGGCTGTGTTCAGAAGAATTGTAACCACATTTGCGTGAAGGGAGAGTGGAAAATTATTTTCGAAAAATCACCTTCAGTACACTCGACCGAGATTTGAAGCTCGGTCTCCCCGTCATCGGCAGTCTAGTCTACTGCGAGAGTAGCGCCTTAGTCCATGCAGTCACCGAAGTGGGTCACATGTTTTACCTAATAAGCTATAACCGATTTAACTGTTCTTTTTTTTTAAATGACACCACTTTGTTCGGGTTAGACGAATACATGCTAATTACTTTAATATGATGATTATTAGAAAGGCAGACAATTATGTGAGGAAATCTAACAGCATTTGCTCGGAGAAAGATTGGAAAACCATTTTGGAAAAAAAAACGGGATTTGAACCGAGACCTCCCCGTCACCAGCAAATCAGTCTAAATGAACCAAAGATTAAACCATTTGCTTAATGACGCAGTTTTTGTAAATGTTATTTGAATATACTTCGCTAAAATTGCCAAATTTATTCTATTTTTTTGCATATCAATAGTAAACCAAATTAATGTTTTCACTTTTTTCTAAATATTATTGCTATCAATGGCTCATGTTAAAAGTTAATTCAAAACGTCAATAACACGATCAAGCATTTTATTGTTTATGAAACTTACATTTCAATTGCTAGGGTAGTAATAAAACAATTAACCATCACGAGGTGATTTATGAACCTCTAAAATATGATTCAATGTAATGCTAACTGAATATTCACCCTATTAATCTTCAAACAAAACGAACAAAGCCTATTAAAAGTTTGAACTTTATTCGAAAGTTAGCAGCAGCATCTTAAGGTGCACTGTGTTTTTTTTCTAAAACTCGACAGGTATTTTGACCATCTACGCAACCGCCGCTCGGAAAAGCCGTTTCTATGGTAACCGTGAATCTTGCATATCTCGCTCACGAACCTGCCGGACGAATGAAAAAGTAGTATTACCCGCTTGGAAAGAACACTAAAGCCTGTGATACCTAGCGGCCGTTCCATACACTACTTGTACGAATGATTGTCTAGTGCTGCTCCCTCTGTACCGTGGCTATAACTAAATGAACTACTGCTCGCAATAATTGATTGTTAGCTTTAATGAATCACCCCATGCGATAAAGAGGAAAGCTCATTAATCCATCAAAAGGTACTTCAAAATAAAAAGAATGATTCGAATTTTGCTAAATATACAAAATAAAAAAAATGTTCAACTTATTATAAGAATACACATTATCGTATTTATAAGTGGTTGTTTTTTTAATAAAAATAAGTGAAACGAAATTAAATTAAAATTAAGTCAGAGATCACTCAATATTTTGTAGTTGTACCCTTACCCTAAACTGGAATGTCCGAGTTTAAGCCTGCATGGGTACGTTTATACT
Source organism: Timema shepardi (assembly GCA_902151425.1). Taxonomy (NCBI): domain Eukaryota; kingdom Metazoa; phylum Arthropoda; class Insecta; order Phasmatodea; family Timematidae; genus Timema; species Timema shepardi. The sequence continues at coordinate 301,472 of CABFVX010000370.1, forward strand.
AATTTGTGATTGAATCTTCTTTTAACCATAATGGTTGTTAATTTACTATATAGTTTGCTCTTCTTATCCCACTTCCTTAGAATAATTAATCTAAATCATTAATATCACACAGAACTTAAATGTTACATATTATGTAATAATTTGGTAAACAAGCCATAACATATAATTTTATTTAAAAAAAATAAGCCCATGTGTTAAAGATGCGACACACAGAAAGTAAAAGTAAAAAAATTATTTTATAATAACTTAAAATCTAAACACAAAATCGAGGAAAAACTAAAACCTTTAAAAAAAAAAAACTTGATCTCTTAGATATATATTTGAAAGGAACCGAAATCAAAATTGTTCGTGGCTAATATTTGATCACCTTATATCATTGAATCTAGTCTAACATCGAAACTTGTGCTATAATTCATAATGTATAATCAAATTTTAGTAGAAAGAACCTTAACTTATAGCTAGAGAAGCTACAAGATCTACTTTTATGTATTAATACGCCAAGTCATGTGATATGCAGCCGGCAATTTTAATAGATATACTCTTATCTATACCTTTAAATAGCACTAATAATATATTAAGATGTTATCAATGTTAGCTGTAAAAAAGTATTTTTATACTTTCTAAAAGAGAATTGGACTGTGCCTGCAAAGTTCCTTTCTAGGCTTGTAATTCCATTTGACTAAGTCTTCTCTCATTTTGGACATTTAATGATAACAATTTATTTTTTAGCACCGCGTATTACTAACTGTTCAGGTTGTACGTCTATATACCAATCACACTAATGTGTTAGGGATTAGTAAGGCTTAAGTCAGAAGAAATGCACCCACATTTGCGCGGAGGGAACGGGGAAAACCACCCTCGGTGCACCCGACCGGGCTTGTAAACCGATCTCCCCGTCTTCGACAGTCTAGTCCAACACGAGATTAGCGCGTTAGACCACGCGGCCACCGAAGCTGCTAATAATAGCAATTTAAGCATAGCATTTAAAATAAATTTCTAAGATCACAAAATCCAAAACTTATTTTAATTGTTGTGGAATGCCCGGCCTCCACCGTGGCTCGGATTCCACGTTAAACTGTAGGTCCTCCATTTCATCTCACAATCACCCTAACATTACACATTAACGTAAGTGCGTATAACCTGAAACGGGTAGTAAGACGCGGTGCTAATAATAATATTTAAGACTAAAGTATTCCATCGACACAAATATGAACTCCTACGCAAATCATACGGCCGTCAAGATGTGCCGCAATAATTAATTAATCAACACGTCCGATTATAACGAATGCACCAGAGTAAACAGTTCATCAAACCAGTTTACCAAGTTTCTCAGCTGGTTCTGACCTGATGTTAAAACACTCCCTTCAATCAGCTGCCTACAAGTACTGGACTCATTAATACTGCATTTCTAGGATTATAGGTTAACATTGTCGAGTTCACGGCAACTAGGCTCCAGTTTTTGTTTTACAAGTTAACAGGCGATGGTCAAGCGACAGTGAATATCCTTGGTTCAAGTCCACGCTGCAAATAATAAGGGGCTTTGGTACAATCCTCCATATCCCGGAAGTGTGGAACGCTAATAGCCCATTGACTTAAAAAAAAAATGTTTAAAGAATACCAACAGCAACGCGAAATATACGAAATTTAAAATGAATCCAACATTTATGTTAAAAAATATGACATTCATATTTTAAAAATACCAACATTTATGTTTTAAAAAAATGCCAAAACATAATAAAATAATTAAACCAAAATGTTCCCGCTTCGGTTTCCGCATGGTCTAAGGCGCTACTATCGCAACAGACTTGACTACCAATGACGGGGAGATCAAGGTTCGAATCACGGTCGGGTGTAATTAGGGTGTTTTTCCCCGAAATTGTTTTCCCCCCTAACCTCACGCAAATACGGGCACATTTCCTATAAATTCAACCTTTCTTATCTCTAGCATATTAGTATAATTAGTAAATAGGTGTGCAACACGAATGGGTAGTAAGACGAGGTGCTTAAAAAAAGCTCGCAGAGACGTGGTGTCTTATTCTATTGCTAGGTGTGTGGTAGGCTCTGGTGGAGGAAGGAGAAGAAGTCATGTCACGGGATTGTCAAATTATACCTGGATGACACTGACTGACACGTGGTCTGTTTTAAGACATGTCCAACTGACTGCGAGGATTTGTTTCGATTAAGCTTTATTTAAATTTGAAACAAATTTTATTTTACTTAAGCTATTTAACGTGCACTTTATGGACCAGCTGATTATATCAGCATATGACTTATAAAGTAACTTAAATCTAGAATACATAAAAGTCATATGCTGATATCAGTTGGTTTAGAAAGTGCACATTAAGATTTTAGGGAACGCCGGCTAATGTAATTGTTTTTTGCAGATTTTATGGCAAAACTTTTTTTCCATAAATAAATTACATATATCTCTAGTAGAAACATAAGTTTTAATTGTCTACGCATGCTTATATCAACAGTTCTTGAATATATGTCATGATCATAACGGCATTAGATGAGAAACTTTTTAAATCAAGATAATTGTTTTTATATTCCAGGACACCCTTGACAGGTATTTAAGGACTGTTGATATCAACATGTGAAGAAAATTAAACTACATTATTCTACTGGAGAAATAATTAATTTCTTTTGATTAAGAAAAAAAATTTTTTTTAATGCAAAAATATCACCATTAACTCACTCTCTCTTATACTTTCACCATACACCAAAACAAACATACGACCTTACTCTTTCTTATATTCAAAAATTATGGAAAGCTACCCTCAGTACAACCGTCTTGATTTCGAACCCCGACAACTCTTTCGCCGGTAAACCACATTATACGAGACAGATACGGTGGGTCGCTCGTGAATTAACGTTCGTCAATGTTTCGGGCTCAAGAAATCTGCCTGCTCAATCTCAAGGTGGTGTAATTTTTTTTTATATGTATAAGTATCGAGAGTGGTTGGAAGAACAAGGTAAAAAAAACTTGATCTATATTTACCCTTTCCTTCCCCCTCCCCTTCCCCATACATGTGAACATCGTCAAACTGCCCGTCAAGCCTAACAGAGCGCATCAACAAGCTATGTTCTAGGTCAAACATACATACATACATACATACATACACACACACACACGCGACTCCCACTAATACGTCCTACTGTCCGTCAGAGAGAAAACACGAGAGCAAATTAAATCTAGAGATGAGTCGAATTCTATATTTCTCGAATATTAATCTCAAATCCTAATCTTAAATTTTCTTTCGAATTTCGAACCCACAAGAATTTTTTTTTAAAAAAATTCAATTTTTAGTGTTTTTTTTAAACGCCGCATTTTGCTACCCCGTTTCGTGTACTGATTACGTTAGTGATTTTTAAGGATTGGGAAGGTTATATATATATTAAGAGGAAGCGTACACCGGATCCAGACAACTGGGCGCCGAAAGTAACCCTACTTTTCTTAGCATAATGCAATGCACTTTTTTTTTCTTTTTAATTAAAAAGTGATGAGTAAAAGTAAAAAAATATACTCTTTTATTATGCGCAACATCATATTTAATTTAAATGTTCTTTGTCTTGTATTAATGCATTGCAATGGTTAGGTTAGGTTAACTTTATAAATATATTAATTAATTACGTTTCCTCCACTTAGGTTTTTTTAAACAACTCCAAAATTGAATATTTAATAAATATGTAATTTTAATTGAAGAATATATGAAAAAATAAGTGTATTTTTATATTCTAAAAAAAGTGCATTGCATTACACTAGGAAAAAAGTTAATCAAAAAAAGTGGGGTTTTTTTAGCGCCCAGTTGTCCTAGACCGAGAGTACACATATTTGCGCGGAGAGAGTGTAAAACCATTTTGTAAAAACCACCCTTAGTACACCCGACCGAGATTCGAACTTAGCTCTCCCCGTCATCGGCGGTCTAGTCTACTGCGAGAGAAGCGCGTTAGACCACGCGGCCAGCGAAGCGGGTCAATTTTAATTACGTAAGTGGAAAATATTTAAAATTAAATCTAAAAAAAAAATTATTTAATAAAGCTTGTTGCAGCTGACAAAATCTATTGTGTTTGTAATCTCTTATTATGTCATAAAAAAACAGAGAACCCTTTTTTAGTAAAGTGATTATATTAATACAATTTTGTTTTCTTTTTTTTCTATTTTGTTACTCTTCCAACTAGACACGTCTATAATTATAATCCCTTTTACCAATTGTTTAAAATTATTTTATCAAGTCAAGATCTTCATAAATATTTTACAAATCTCGAATTTCTCAAATACCATAAGATCCGAGGGTTTCAAAAGTCCTATCTCTAGATTTAAATCATGTTCACATAATAAGTCACACCATGGCTTTTTATAACCTTATCTCAAAGTCAAGGGTTGTCGCATTCCACAAAACATAACGCAAAGAAGGAGAATAAGATGAGTCTATACAAATTAAATAAAAAACAATAAAACAACTTTAAGGGTTTCTATTTAATTTATTGAAGTATTTAACTTGCAATTTCTAAACAGTCTGATAACATCAGCACACGACTTATAAATCAGCGTGAATAAAGAACAGATACAGCACCCAGCAGACCCCCAGACGTCAATGTAAAAGGATAAACACACATTTCACCATTCACCAATTATAAATGTTTCAGCCAAGCCGGGAATCGAACACGGTCTCATTATCTTAGGAAGCAGACACTCTACCTACTGAGCTAAGAGTTCGTATTAAGGGTTTCAAAAAGTATACAGCGATTTTAGTTGGAAGTTCGTTTTGGAACGTCTCTATTCCTTTCAACATCCAACTAGGTATATATTAACCCGCTTCGGTGGCCGCGTGGTATAACGCGCTACTCTCGCAGTAAACTAGACTGCTGAGAGGGTTTTTTCCAAAAATGGTTTTCCACTCTACATGAAAAATGGAGGTACACTTCTAAATATAACCTTCCTAATTCCTAAAAACCATTGGCGTAATGAGTACATAGGCTTATAGCCCCGAACGGGTAGTAATACGCGGTAATAAAAAAAACTATATTGAAAGATTTTGATAGGGGAGAATACCCTTTAGAACTAACTTTCGACACAAATAAGTAAGTGTATATGTTGGACTATAATGCAAAGCTATTATTTTTGTTAATTGCGGTTATAGCAGCATTTAAATATAATATTTTGTATATGTGCAATCACATGGGAACCGTTCAAGGACCACTGGCGATGAGAGCCTCTCCTATCCGTGCGGGTCTTTCAGACGTCTGTGGGAGCCTCTTGGGTCCCTTGCCCCTGTACAATACGATTGGCGGAACCCGTACGTACCTTGCCGTAGTAGAACTGCGCAAGCTTCCGTGAGCGGTAGATCTAGTAATTTTTCTAAATGTCAGATAAGGTTTTTACTGTGAGAATTTGCCTGTAATGTTATAGCTAAAGAAGTGTTTAAAAAAACACTTCCGTCTAATATCCGTAATTAGTTGTTTTATTTATCTTTTTCCAAACAAGAACGATTATGGAGAAGAGTTTTTAATTGTCTAAGTATTACAAAAAATAAGTTAATGAAGTACTTTATATAAGTGTTTACGAGGGGTACACGACCAAAGAAAAGATGTTAAAAGCACTGCTCTAGTGGAATCCACCTCTCCCTCGCCCCCTCATCCAACCGACCAACCGTTAGATTGGATATCCTTGAGGCTGATCGTCTTACACCCTGTATATTTACTACCTATGCATGTACATCAATTTCACTACAAGGCAAAGCATGAACCGTTAACTCGTTTAACCGGTGATGCATTGAGATGTCTAGCAGCCCTGGCGAACCATTATCAGGGCAGTGAATGTCTGCCTCTGGGCTTCGAACTCGGGCAACAAAGATGGCAGAATAAGATACCAACACATGAGGCATTAAAAAAAGCGTAATCGTGGTAATAAGGTTGTTTATAAAATAAAAAAAACTTTTTTTGTAGTCAACTTACTCTATGACACTAGGAACTCGAAAGTTAATTTCGGTACTTACAAAAGTACGCAACCTAATCAAATATTGTGATAGTTATATCCAGTAAACCTCATTACACCCTAGCTAGCTCTTTCAGGTCAATTCTAAAGTTATTCTCCTATTTATGTCCAGGTCTTTCCAGTGGTCTCTGCGTGCAGTCAACATTGAAATTACTATAATTTAACCACGTGGAGATTATCTATCAAAAGTGGCAGCTGCAGAAAGTAGATTTAATTAGGTTTTAATATGTTAAACACCACCCTCCCTTCCGTGTTATTAATATAAATATGCCTAAAAAAAACTAGAGCGAGTTAAATAGTTGCCTAATCTCCTTGGTAATAAATGAGAAATGATATAGACATAATTTTATTTGTTTTTATATTTAAAAATGTCATAAAATTGAGATCAGGCTTAAAATACAAGAAAAATATTATTTTTTTTACTATGAGATGAAATTATAATGGGCTAGGTGACCTGGCGGTCTAGGGGTAAGGTGTCAGACTTCTGTGCTGGCAGACGGAGTTCAATCCTCGGTCCCGGCACAAATTTCTCTGATTACCAAACCCTTCCTTCACCTCTAACAAGACATCTTGTGAATGTGGGGAATGCCAGGTCTCCACCGTGGTTCGGATTCCACGTTAAACTGTAGGTCCTCCATTTCATATCACAATCACCCTACCATTACACATTAGCGTAAGTGCGTATAACCCGAACGGGTAGTAAGACGCAGTGCTAATAATATAATGGGCTACTTATTTACATTTATAAGTGTAGTGATGTAAATTTTAAACATAATGTTTTACACTAAACAAATGAACAAATACTCTTAAAAACGAATTTAATTATTTTATTGCTGGATTGTAATTAAACATATCTGGCCGCGTGTGCTCATACGTTTTAATTACGTATTAGTAGAAAGAAACAGTACATAGTGGATACTTTTTATTTATTAAGTTGCTCTTTTGTGATGTAACTGATGCGTATTCGCGTACTATTACATTTTGTTAAGCAAAAGAATTTCTACAGTTCTCTTAACAACCGTGGGAAATATTTCTAATAGGATGATTTGACTTTAAGCTTCACATACAAAAAAAACGTGTGAGAAGGCATGTTTAGTTTTGTACCCGAATAACCAAAATAATTCATAGACATCTTTAGAAAGGAACTAAAATTGTTAGGTAAGAAGTTCTACTTTATAATAAATAGCGCGGTGCAACGCACAAACTTACTTTCTATTTCTAAATCAAAGAAGTAAAAATTTACTAGATACTCGTAATATTAGTGAAACGAGATAATACATATCGTTACAGAAACACGCCAACAAAGAGCCTTAATGAAATAATAGACACTGTTGCAGGAACATATTGAGTAAAGAGTAGCATCTCTCTTCGCCAAAGAGCGTTATCAATTTCCGACACCTAAATTTTAAAGTGAAATATACCAAGCTAAGAAATTAATGGTTTTATAAAAATATATTTCAAATACAATTTTTTTTTACCATTCCTACAATTTAACAACAATATTTTATTTAGTATCTCAAATAGTTACGGAGGTGGGATAGAAAAAAATGGGATGTTTCGGTTTTTGTTAAGTAGACTCAAAATAATTTTTTTCTGGGAAAATGTAAATCGCTATTTTGTTTGAAATTTAATCAAAATCGTTAAATCAAATGTCAATAAAATTGATTTATTTTCTCCCTATTTCTGCACTTCAGTAAACTACTCTTAATTTTAGGGCTGGATATCTAATTCCAAAAACTGCTCGGTTGAACCTTATGAAAACCTTATATACCACGAATTAGTCAAATCAGTAAAATAGTTTCGGCTCTAGTCATACGTAGATAGAGACAGACGGCTGAAGGTGAGTTACGGCCGCACGAGCTGTTTACCACTATAGAGACAGTTGAACTGCGGCCCGGGCTGTTGACCTGACCTAACCTAACCTAACATAACCTAAAAAAAAACTTCGAATTTTTGCCAAAACCATTGAACGACAAGAACTGAGGAAGTTTGGATATTACGAGGGTTGTCGACATAACGCGATGATAATTTCTTTCTGAAATTTAATACAGCATGATAGAAAGAACACTGTTAATTAGGTGGACTCAACTCATACCTCTCTCAAGTGAGTGGGCCGCCATTCGTATACGATTTCAAGATTAAGCCAAAATTCACCTACATATGCGACCACAACTTTCTCTGTTTCAGGGAGCAATGAAAAGTCAACATTTATCAAAATATTACAGAGTTCGATTTGTTTTTACGACCAAAATGCTGTTTTCTCTCCAAGGGGTGGAGAGAAATTATTTTTAAAAATCAAGATAGACAACTTTACGAATAGATAGTGTTTGGAGATTAAATTATCTGAATGAAGATCGGAGTTCGTGCTTCATTAGACATAGTGCCGTTTATAGAGAGTGGGAGACTTGCAATAAAAAGGTGGCCCCTTTTGATACCGACACTGTACTATTTGAACAGATACATAATTTATTACTTGAACTTCCCTTTAAAATTCAATCATGCAATTACTTTTACATTTTACCCCTTCTTCTCTGTTAATTTATTTACGTAAAATCAAAATTAAAAAAGAAATAAGAGGAGACATTATTTTTAATAATTTACAGCACCGAGAAGTTTTTCTAAATCTTAAAAGAGTTAGATCAGTGCCAGAGTGTTCAACTGGCATGCTTAACTCTGACCCCAGATGTTAAAACTCGATTTTGAGTTCCTACCGGGTAGATTAAGGTTTTGTTCTCTTTGAAAATATTGTCCATACTCTCTCCAAGAAAGTTCTGCTGCATTTCCTGTTAGTTGCACTGGTAAATTCTTAAATTAAGTTAGAACTAACTATTGTGTTAAATATGTTGATAAAAATAATTCACTTCCATTTTTGGAAAACATTAATATATTGTATTAATTTAGTGGGAACCCTTCCTTCGCCTCTGACAAGACATCTTAAGAATGTGGGGAATGCCAGGCCTCCACCGTGGTTCGGATTCCACGTTAAACTGTAGGTCCTCCATTTCATCTCACAATCACCCAACAATCACCCTACCATTACACATTAGCGTAAGTGCGTATAACCCGAACGGGTAGTAAGACGCGGTGCTAATAATAATAATTTAGTGGGCGAATAGTCTACGCCCTATGATATCACTCCCGCAATAGGCTGGATTCTCGATGACCGGGAGATCGTGGTTCAAGATCCAGTTAGGTGTATTGAAGGTGGTTTTTCGAAACGGATGTTCATATAAAAGCGGGTGCATTCCCTTTAAACTCAACCTTCATCATTCGCAACACACAGCATGTTTTGTACACACACACACACACACACACACACGTAAATACCAACCCGGACGGATTGTGAGACCCGGTAACCAAAAAACAACTTATTAATACAATTAGGAAATTAAGATGAGGTTACGTAAAAATAACTGTGCCAGCATTCCCTTGTAGGTAGCGGCCGGTCAGTAATGAGCCCCTGCTTCTTTATCTAGAATCAGGCACGCTATCCAAATAGCCCACTGTGCCGGTAATTTGTTAGTTCTCATGCAATGTCGCCACTACAAATGATACCAACTGTTGAAACAATGAAGAATTAATGAGCATAGGATCTCGCACCAGACACGTACATCAGTCCAACCACTAGACATTTATACGGTAATTAACTCTCTCTTTCAAGGACAAAAGGATTCAGTATTTTGGACATCACTATATTCATTTTCTCCTGTCAGCAACAGTTGTATAGCATTGTTCTATAATATTAACATCGACCTTCATCCCTTTACATATTTAAAAGATGAGGTGGGAAATAAAAACAAGAAAAGGTCAAGGTATATTTTTTTACGTTTTTATTTAACAAAATCCTGTTTTCATAAAAAAAAAGTTGATTTATTATGTATATTTAGTTTAATTTTCGACACTCACTAATTTAAAAATTCTTGAATAATTGTCAAGGGCATTACAGAATGTTAACAGGATTTCTTATCTTCATTTAAAAATTCAATGTTCAAATGACGCGATGTCCATGACAAAATATTCAAAGAACTTTTGAGACTTTAATATGTAGAAAATCAAACTAAACGTATTGAACTAAACGTATTTGATTTATTTTGGCTCAAGAAAAGGGGGGGGGATGATATAAAAACTGCAACAAATAAGTATACCCAAACTCGCATACCCTTCCACCCGATCTTAAAGCTGTGATTACCACGTTTGAGTTAGTTTTAGCGTTATAATTTTTGGGGTTGATGGGGTAATACTTTGCTTTCTGAAATTAACATTTCCTAGTTCCAAAAATATACATTGTTAAGGAACTTATTCAATATTTACATTTTTTCATAAGAAAAGGTTTTACATATTTAATGAAATTTTAAGGTTTTCAGAGAAAAACTCAGGTAAAAACTCTTTTGGATTTAACCATAAATAAAATATGGAAGGTTGTGAACAATATTTTATATTTTTTAATGTCTTACTAACTGTTCAGTAAGGAAGCATTTTAAAGGCATTTGCGTGGCCAAAGAGTGAGAAACCATTTAGAAAAACCACCTTCGGTACACCCAACCAGGATTCGAACCCCGGTTTACCCATCTTCAGCAGGCCAGTCTAACAGAGAGTGATGCCTTAGATCATGCAGCCACTGAATTGGTTGATATCGGATCTAGAATTATGAACTGTAAGTTTCAGAAATCCCAGCAATTTTACCACAAAACATAAATACAATCTGACGTTAAAATTAAAATCAAAAGTGGTAAACGTATCCTTAAGATGTACGTGACAACCACACACTTTTTTCTTCTTCTCTATCTTTTTATTAGAGTTTGGCAAATAAATTATTGTTAAATCCAAATCACTTTACTGCCTCGCCTGTTTTCGCAATACGTGAAGACTAATCAATACTGTCCGTTCACGGTAACTTTGGCTTTTCCTGACAGTCGCAAAGTTACTAAAGACAGTTTCGTATTGGCACGCCTTAAAAATGTGTTTTGTCACTTTACGAGTGATTTGAACCAAATAAAGTTGTCAAACTGAAGAAATATATCAGGCGAATGAATACATAGCTTTGTAATTTGTTTATTCAGTAACGGAGAGAAAAACTGTCAGAAAAACCCACACTGGTGTACACGTGGACTAAACGTCAAGGTCATCTAGTCCGTTATGAGGTCGGCGTTAGAATCCCGCCCGGGTGCAATAAAGGTATTTTATTTTCTTAAAATTATATTTTAACCCGC
>CABFVX010000371.1:0-24158 GCA_902151425.1 Timema shepardi
CAACAATCCATTTTTTTTAAAATCTAAATTGTTCATGTTCTTTTTTAGTTTTAAGTTCACCCAGTGGTCTCGAGGTTGAGAGTCGTGCCACTGAGTTTATAGCCGAGGTAAATGTATTGTTCTTTTTGATTATTTTTTTCCCCTTAGATACCAGGGGTGGCGCCCAACAAAAACGCGAATTATATAGAAAAAGAAAATATATTTTTTCATTTAAATCTATTATTTTATAATAAGTTTATTATATACATATATATTTTTTTATTACAATGTGTAGCTTATATTTTTGTTTATGTTTTAAACAGCGCATCTTGTGACCCATTCGGGTTATAAGCTTATAATTTATATTTGCCTGTGAATGCATGGATGCTAAGATATGATTCTAAAGGTCATAAAAATTATTAAAGCCTTTAAAAAATGACTTTAACTGTAAATCTGACAAAAAAAAAATACACAAAACATTTATTATATATTGGATATTTAAGCATGACAATTTTTAGTCTCAAAATAATCTTAAAAGGACACATTCTTTTATTAATATCAATTGGCACCACTTAAACTAGAACCTGATAACATTATTATTATAATACGGCTATTATGGTAAAGTTAAGGATTCCACTTTATCTTATACTAAACTAAAATTGAAAACTAAATGATATAAGACTTTAAACAAACATAAAATATTATATGTATAATAATGTTCGGTAACAATAGTTACCTTAATTTTTATATGAAGCCCACTTTCATACACCAACATTGATTGAAAGTTACTAAAATTTGGCTATATATATAAGTAAGCACTGTTGGAAGCTTTTGGTCATTTTTAATTTGTACATCCAATTATAGATAATCTATTATTTGATTTACTAATTAAAGATTACAAAAAACTTCCAATAGTACTTCCTTATAGATTACTGCAAAATTTATTTTTACAATATTAATTAAATGGACTATCTATATAAATACAATAGTAATAATTATTAACTTTGTCCATTTTGACATCTTGAGCTTTCAGTTATGAAATAACAGGTTTGCTATGTGAATCGGACTGTAAATACAAATACTACGACGTAACATAGAAGTATTTTGGAAATATATTTTAAGTGTTTGTGATTAGAGTTATTTTAAGTTATTTTTAAGTTAAGTCATATATCCACACCTACACCCACACCTACACCCACATGTAAACACCCATACTCACACATACATCCACCCTTACACACATACAAACTAAATGATTGTACCTTGAACTCTTCAATTTAAAGTACAAATGAAATATTGTAGATTGTAGAAATTTGGGAATCATTCGACCAGTTTAGGTTTCCAAGTGCCCTTTACACATTTTTGAATAAACTAATTGTATTCCTAATTTGAAGTGTTACATACTGCATTGCTCAAAGCATGATAAATCAGCTAATCTAATAAATTTAAAAGATAATATAAATCTATTAATTAAAATAGGGTTTAGGTTTAACCTGGTTAACATTGAACTTTTAACCAAGTAAATTTAACCTTATAAATCTAATTGATCAGAATGTTTTGATATATATATATATATATATATGGTCTCTATACTCTATACCATAGTTTTCCTTCCTTTTGCGTTGACGGTAAAAATCCAACAGGTAATCCATTACCTCCAGGTTAAGAATCAACCTATCACTCATCGATTTATAGTCGCAAGTTTCTTTTATACCACTAAAATACAATACGTTAAGTTAACCCATCAAATAAAAAAGGAAATTAGGAAAATGTAACTCATTTTATCTAAAATAATGGAGAGATGCCGAGACATTTTTGTAATTACTTTTATTTAAAAAAATGATAGCATTTGGATTAGATTTCAAAAATAGAAAATTAAATAAGGTCTTCTCACGTCATTCAATAAAATAGGTCGTTTTTTATAAACTGATTCGAGTTTAGAACAACGTTATTCCTAAAAAGAAGTTTAAAACTAATACATATTAAAAGTAATAAAGATCTTTCCTCTAGCTACCCTTCCAGCTCCCAACTCCTCCAACATATTTTCAAGTAAAGAAGAGGAAATGCTGGAGAAAGATCTTCAGCAAATGTCAAGATTATATCTCATGGCACGTTTTTGTTAGACACAATAGGAAAACATGACATAAATGTTTTTTTAAATCTCTCATGTATTTATTAAGAACAGCTGTATGGTGCCTATTTTTATAACCATATATTACATTTCTGTATCGTTGGGCACGCAGACTGAACAGCAAGTTCTTCTTGTATGGTTTGCCAATGTCGGAGACGTCATGATTCGAATGCCGAACTGGTGTATTGAGGGCGATTTTTAGATAATGGTTTTCCACTCTCTCCCGACATAGAAATTTGAGACACTTCCTCTTAACCATAACTTTATCATCTTTACACTATTAGTTTAATTAAATTATTTCAGACGAGTTTTAAGATAGGGTACAGTTTTCCGCCCTCTCCTTACTACCTATCTGGGATATACAAATTTTAATTACGATATAAAGGCTGATTTGAGGATGGTATAATCTGGATGAAATACACCCGTATTTGCGCAGAGTGAGTATGAAATACACTTTCGGTACATATGGCTGGAATTTTATCCCTGACTTCTCTGTAACCAATAAACCTAGTGAAGATGAAACTAATATTTAGACCGTGTACCAATTAATTAAACGCCACAGGACAATCACACACGCACACACTAACATATGGTGCACTATAGCTAGGAAGAAAATTTTCAAAAATAGGTTTTCCACAAAATATTCATAACTAAGCTTTTCTCAGAAAACCAAACAGATAATCTAGTCACAATAAGCACACTTGATATATTAATTTTAAAAAATTTTAAAAATGTTTTTAACAAATATCAGATCCTCAAAAATCTTTTAATTTTTTAAATTACCCTCAAATTATTTTTAATTTATAAAAATAAAATCATATTGCTATTTAAAATGGTAAACAATTCCCAGACATCCGTTTTTATCTAGATATTCAATGCAATTGTTGAAAAATGTATAATAGTCTAAAATTTGTTATAAGTACCTTTAAATTATTTCATTTTAGGAAATAAACAAACATTATTATGTATCATGTAGAATAGGCTCAAGATACCAGTTTTAATCAAAATAGTTACATAGAGACATGAGGACAGACAGAATAATTGTATAACGCACTTTTTTGGGTCTGGGTTAGCATAAAACATATTAATCATAATCTCGATTTTATAATCACGTTTACAGTTCTTTCTATTTAGATGGAAAAAAACCCTACTATTTAAAAGAGTTTTATAACAGGCCCAAGCCTCTTCAACAACTTCCCCAAAGGCCTTGACGTTTAGTTTCGAACTGTTTCGTTTCATCCCTTAGAATAGTATTCTTCTCGTGTGACAAGTTGAGAAACACCGCAGTATACAATTACAGTCATCGTAAGGTTCGCAAATTACTGTCAGAGATGTCTATGTGTGTGTGTGTGTGTGTGTGTGTGTGTGTAAGGGGTTGGGGGTGTGTGAGAAGTCGTGGTAAGGGGTGGTGTGGTGGGTGGTAGGCAACATCAAAGTCTCGTCGTTCTTGGAGGATCACAGAAGACATCGCTGTCTTCGTTATATTCCGCTTGGAGACGTGGTCCTCAGAGTAAGAAGGCTACATCTCAACGTTTGTTAGATCAAAACGAATACAGGTTGTGTACAAATATGAGTGGTTTATTCCTAAATAGTTTACCGTTCCCTCTCAAAATAAATGCGGGTTAATTTGATGTAAATTCTACCTTCATCATCCCTACCCTATTGACGTAGTTAAATGCGAATAAAATGGATAGGTATCTCTAAATTAGACCTTTCCCCACTCCTTCAGAAATTATATATATAACTTATAAATTATATATAACATACAAAAAAATATAAATATATAAAACTTATAAATTATATATAACTTTCAAAACATATATATTTATAAATTATATATATATATATATATATATATGTAAATATGTATATATATATATATGTAAATATGTGTCTTACATACATTCGCCCTGCTATATTCTTCCTGTAAACTGATCTAAATACATCAGGTTCGATTCTATGATAAGGCAAAACCTATGTCATAGGGATTGAGGTTTTTTGTTATTGTTCCCTTATTGGTAAAATAATAGGTATGGGATTTGGTTATTTTTCTTTTAGTTATACTAAAACCAATTACCATTTAAGTTTGAAAAATATACGTGAAACTTAATGAAGGAAATATTTTGGTTGTTTTATAACTAGCCGCATGACCTACAAACCAACTTGTCCTTGTTTGGAACATCCATCACTTTAAATAAGACCCTATTAGGACATTGGAAGCACAACTTTGTGGTCCAATTTAAATAAAAGGGGATCTCTTGTAAAACTAATGAAAGTTGTTTAGTTAATTTTCATTTATTCACAAGCTGATTCGTGGGATATGCAATTCTCGCTTTTTATTGATAATATCAGTATATATGAAATAATACCGATTATAAAGTAAAAGTTTATCAATGCTGGCCGAAAATAGTTTTTCTATAATTTATTCACACCAAAATATTGCTATAATTTTAATTTCCATGGTGGTAAGATTCGAATAGCGTTTGGTCATCGTTGACGAGGAAGTTTTGTATTAGAATTCTGGTCAGGAGAACTATAAGTATTTATTCACAAAAAATTTTCAATGTGATTTTTCCCCAAAATTCACTGACAGATGTGATTGAATTTCTTATAAACTACCTCCTTAGGGGGCTACCTACCGAAGCACTAATACATGTTGAAGACGTGTATACATTCCACGTTGCTTAATAAGTAGTTTGCTATTTTAAAATAAGGTTCACGGGAAAATAGTTGATATAGAACTAAGATCCTTACATTAGTTGAGATTTAATAATTAAAAATAGATCAAAGAAAAGGAGAAATTAGTTTTTTTTAGCGGAGAAATGTTGGTGTTATCAAATAAAAGTAAATAATTAGCAAAACATATCAATCTTCTTTCAAAATGAAGTATTTTAAAACAATTCCACAGCCAAAAATTTTAAGATTATTGAGGGTTCTTTTTTAGTGGTTTTGAAAATACAAAAATGCCATTCTAGTCGTAAGTACTGGATTGTTAGAATATTTTCCTTCAATTAGTTTGGACCATGAAGCCTACTTAACGTATAGTTAAATTATTAATAATGTTTGTGTCAAACGTAAAAAAAAATCTTGTTAAGGCTTGAATCAGACTTATAACTAGAAAAAAAAACTTAACCAGAGTTTAAAAGAGGTTCCGTTAGGAATATAGCTTAACCTCTTTACTTTTTTTCACGAATAGTAGGTGCTCTATGAAGTGTCGCGGGGGCTTTGGGAGTTTCAAGCTAGTGATAAATAATTAATATAATAATAGTAGTAATAATACTCTCTTTTATAATGAAATACTTTCTAACAGGAACATTTTTCAAAGAGCTAAGATTACTTTTATAAAGATCTCTTTTTAACCAATCATTTCATATTTTTAATCTTTGATTCATCCATTTGTCTCCTTCATTTCGTCGTGACCTATATTTCAGTCAAATGATCTGTATTCTAATAACGCTCTACATTCTCCCAAAGAAAAAAAACCCCAGACTATTCCGACAGTCTTATTTTCTAGAACAAATCAAACAGAAAAAGAGAGAAACCATGGAATTGAAAACATTTAAAATAAATAAATGAATATTTCTATTTTCTTCTTAAAGGAAAATATACATAATTTTACTATATTATAGGGGTGTACAAATGTATGTCACAAAATTAGATGTGACAATAGCTTGACTCTTCAAAATGATATTAAACATGTGATTGTATGATCCATTGATGTGTGTAATTAAGCAAGTATGCGATTAAGCAATAAATGCGCTTTCAAAATGTGGGGTAGGGATGAGTGCTAAGGGGTTTTATCTCATTTAAATAATAATAATAATATATTATTATTAATTTTATTATTATTATTATTATTATTAGCACCACGTCTTAATACCCGTTCGGGCTATACGCACTTACGCTAATGTGTAATGGTAGGGTTATTGTGAGATGAAATGGAGGACCTACAGTTTAACGTGGAAATTTGAACCACGGTGGAGGCCTGGCATTCCACACATTCACAAGTTGTGATTAATACAAGTATTGTCAGAGGTAAAGGAAGGGTTTGGCAATCAGATAAATTTGTGCCGGGACCGAGGATTGAGCCCTGGACCCCCAGCGCAGAAGTCTGACATCCTACTCCTAGACCACCAGCTCATTTACATTAAATTAATATACATTTTTACCATATTCAGTGGCCTCATGATCTAAGACGTCATTCTCGCAGTATACTAGACCGATAATGACTGAGAGATCAGGGTTCAAATCCATGTCGGGTGTACTGAGAGTGGTTTATCCTAAAAGCGATTTTTCATTTTTTCTTGTGACAAATGTGAGTACACTCACTTTAAAGTCAACCTTACTCATTCCTAACACATTAGCAAAATTAATTGATATGGATATGTCTCTAACATTTAGTAAGACGCAGTGCTAAAAATAAAAATATTTTCTATATGATTCTTTTTATCAAAGTTCTAATATAGGCGTGTGTTTGTGTGTGAAATGAGTTATATTGCAGTTAGGGCCAAACAACATGGCGTTGAAAAACCTCGTGGTTGACAAATTATGCGTTGTGTGAGAGAGAAAACTCATGTCATGATTTGACATAACAGGGACGTGAACCCGGCTAGCTGTGACGTGGAAAATCTGTTGTGGACACTTGGGTCGATATATTGGCCAAGGGATTGCGCTGTGAGGTGCGTTTGGATGGTTGGTGGAGTAGGTGAGGTGGAGAAGGGTTCCGGCCCAAAAGGAAAAGCCGTTCACGTCACTCATATCATAAGTAAACTCATGTCGAAATGACCTGCATTGGTGGTCTCACGATCTAAGGTGTCACTATTCCAATATATTGAATTTTCGGTGATGAGGGGATTAAGGGGAAAGAGGGATTTAAGGAACACGATAAAAGGGCAGTGATTTTGCAATTTTTTTATTAATTTTTTTTTTGGACAAAATAATTTAACAATTGCTTCAGTAGAAACAGTTTAGTTTTCTTCACATGTTGATATCAACAGTTGTTGAATATCAGTCATGAGGCAGCATTAGATGAGAAACTTTTTAAATGAAGAGAAAAAGTTGTCATCAAATTCCAGGTAACTCTTGACTGATATTCAAGAAGTGTTGAGTTCATCATGTGAAGAAAATTAAACTCTACGTTTCTACTGGAGAAATAGTTTATTTATTTTGATCAAAAAATGTTTTATTATAAAACCTGCAAAAACACTTCCCCTTTCTCGCGTTACCCACATTATCACGTTAAGGCTTGATGCACCGATGGGTGCAATACGATTTTGTGTGTGTGCTAAGTGTCTTACTACTTTCCCTGTATGCAAATTCTCGTACATAATTCCCCGGATGGATAGCACAGAAGCGGTGACTAACATTGTAGTTGAAATGAGAACTAATCAAATCATAAATAATAATGAAGGGGGTGAGCTTAAAATTCAAACTGATTTTTCACTGCACCAGTGGTCATGTGGGTTAAGGCGTCACGCACGAAATAGATGGGATTTCTGTATGATTTTTCACACGTAAATTAATTTAATCATTGTGTTTTTTTCTATATCCTCTCAAAGTAAATGCTGGTTCCAGTTCGCTAAATAAGCCTTCCTCATCTCTAACTCTTATATTAATCCCTTAGTAAACTTGTTTTTTGACGTCATAATTAACTACTTACACAACTTAGGAGATTTAGGTTTAATCTTGGGTGGACACCATTATTTGTTTTTATTCCTTATAATGTTATTCAACCTTTCCCTCTAATATTCCTTAAATTTAAAATTACATCTTTACATGAGAATCGAACCCAAGACCATTGGCTTAGTACGCCAATGGTTTAACCACTGAGCTATCCAGTAATAATCCCGTGATCTGGCTCATTCTTCATTCATATTGTTACTGACGATTTAAGTACGTCCATGTGATGGATATGATATTCCTGGATAGCTCAGTGTAGCGAGAGAGAGCATTGGAGTATTTATCCAAAAGTCCCAGGTTCAATTCCCATGTCCAGGTGCCATTTTTAAATGAAATAATATAATATTTAGATGCCGCTATAACCATAATTAGTAAAAAGGCCTTCTATGCTTGGCTATTTAATCCATCTTTCCCTCTAGGTCCTACTCTTGAGTAGATCTTCCAAAATTGCCCTCGTATCACCATCTTTCTTTTGATTTATCAATGACAGTTGAGACATCATCTTTAATTACAACTAAATAATTTCAAGACACACATTTTATCATTGCAATTTGGGAAAGTAGAATTCACTGTTTATCACCTGCACTCAGCAGGTAGAATGTTCAGTGGCGTGTTGTGGAGTGTTTACAGTGTAAGCTGAGCTAGTTTTAAAAAATACCTACGATGTGTTCTCAATATTCATAATAACATTTATTGTACATCTATTGACGGAAATACTTTTACCAAGTGTGATATGTAGTCCAGAGACTACATATGATTAATTTGTCAAATGGTCACAGAATGGAAGAGAAAATATATTGGATGAACTCATTTAATAGCTGATCTAGGTGGTCTTTATCACCTTGGAGCCCGATGTTTATGGGTTCAAACCCAGTTGAGGTTGAAGGATTTTTCTTGAGTGACAAACATCTATAGCACAACTTCCTTTGGAGTGTAAATAAGGCCTTCAGTTCCAAGTTGATTGTGGAATGTTAAGTAACCCTTGAATGTATGTTAAAAGACCTTTCCCAGCAAAATTGGTGGGACCTTTCGCTATCACACATAGAAATTCAGTGTGTAGGGCAATGAGGAGCCACAACCCTTTCTTAACTCTTTTATTACTTGGGAGTTCTACCAGATGGTGAAGGAAGCACTAACCAGCCGAAGGGTTGAGCGCATGCCTTGCTCCAGATGGATAGTAATAACATAGAGCCGACATTCGGGCTGTTGATTTAAGAAGAAGAAGATTTTTAAAAAGACTTTCTTGACTCTAAGCGACGCCCCTTGGCGTTCATTTATTATGAGCTAAGTGTTTCCAGGTTTAACTCTTTTCATTAATGAAAAATTTATCATTATTAATTATTTTTTTCTCTCCCTCACATTGATAAATTAATGCCCGAAATACTGGACGCTGTGTCTGTTCTAGAATTAAGTTAGTTTTAAAGCCATGTGTTGGTATAGTCACTTGTGGTTTAGAAGGTGCACGTTAAATACCTCCACCCTAAAATAATAAATAAGCCTGCTATATTTGGCCAGCTGAGTGATATGGGAAAATGGCGCGAATAGCCGAATGGTGGGAGTTGACGGCTTGGTTTTGAGTGTAAAGAGGTTGAGGAATGATTGATTGGTTTATTCAGGAACCATGGATGAACGAGAGTAAGGATATGCTATTTAGAAGTTCCCGCTAGGTAGCACTACTGTTGATCGTCACCATGGATAAATGGTTATCGATGTCAAACACAAATCCTGAGGTGTTCAGCTCTATTCTGGATGATTCTAACTAATTTATATTATTACTCGTAATTTATGGGTTCTTTCTGTTATGGGATTAGTAAATATCTCAGGACTTTGTGAGTGAATTTTTGTGTAATGTCCTATTAGTTTTATAGCAACAGCCTTACACAAATATCAGCCACTCTCATCGATGTTTATGTGGACTAAGTGTCGAGTTCACTTTGTGTGGTTTTCCAGTGACGGGGACTTAATAGTTCACGTATTGAATAGGTATTCTGAGGGTGTTGTTTTACTAAATATTTTATCATTCTTCTTCCAAGAAATTGCTGTGAGATCTTCTATAAAACTCTAACTTCCTCAACCCTAACTTATTAACGTATTTAAAATATGCATACAGAACCCCCTATTTACCAGTACGATGCACAACATTACTCATGCGCCAAAGTTTGTTGAAAGAGGACAGGATAACCATATAAATGAATATTCTGGATGGAGGTGGGGGTGTATGAGCACTCAACTAAGGATAGACTTCATGGCGCTTAGGGTTAGAGTCCTCCAAATTGATCCATTATATTTTGATCAGATTGTGGCTGGTTTTCAGTCGTGCATTTCAAAACAAACAATATATTTTTTATCCACTTGCTAAAAGCCTTAATACTTAAGCCCCCTTTATTATAGTTTTAAATCATACAAACTTTCTAAATAAATCTTTCTCTGTGACAATTATTTGGTTTTGGATCTTAGTCTGGCAGGTTAGGTTGCCGATATAGCCTTAAAATGTATGATATTAGTTCTTAATCTTTCCCGGTGATTGAGTTAACAACCACCAGTGTCGGTGCTTGGGTGGTTAAAGATGTCAATATACTCAACTGACGGTGATGGAAAGATCGAGCTTAGCATCCCTGTAAAATTTAATGTAGGAGGGTTTTTCCTATATAGCTCTCCACTATTCATTCACGAAAATATGGGCTAATTTACTCTAAAGCCTATTTTCCTCATCTTTGCCTTATTAGAGTGGCTATGAACATATTTGGAATGTATAATAAAATGCGGTACACCAAAATAAAACTTATTATTATTATTATTATTATTATTATTATTAATAGCACCGCGTCTTACTACGCATTCGGGCTGTACGCACTTACGTTAATGTGTAATGGTAGGGTTATTGTGAGATGAAATGGAGGACCTACAGTTTAACGTGCAATCCGAACCACTGTGGAGGCCTGGCATTCCCCACATTCACAAGTTGTGATTAATACACGTCTTGTCAGAGGTGAAGGAAAATAAAACTTAAAGATGACACATGCTGTGTCCCCTCTAATATTAAATTAGTTTGTAGGTGGAAAACATATGTGATCAAGTGGTTCAAAAAGTGTAACAAATATATCATAAATAATTTTTAAAAATTTTGCTGGTGGAATTTCTTGTTTATATTCATTTCTTAATATTTACATTACATGTTGATAATAACAACAAGCATTATAGGGTCAGTAAGTCTTATTTTAGTTAATGTATTTATTTGAGAAATCATTCACTTTCTGAACCGACTAATTATATCTGATATCAGCACCCAAGAATTTCTCTGAGCGAGAGCAAAAGGGCTTACAAAGTTAGCTGGGAAAGGTATTCATACACACACACCTTCCAGGAATCTTTTACATGCCACAATCAACATGAGATTGACGGATTTACTTCCCCTCCAAAGGAAGCTGTGCTACGGATTTTATCGCTCCAGAATAATCTATAGACCACGGCCGGGTTTGAACCAATGCCAATCGGGTCCTGATACAAGCACTTTATTCCAGGACTATAAACGTCAGTAATATTCAACTAATATATTTAAACCAACCTCGGTGGCGTAGTTGGCTAACGCGCATGTCGTGTTGAGCTCGACTGCTGAGGACGGGGAGATCGAGGTTCAAATCCTGGTCTGGTGAACTGGTGGTGGTTTTTCCTAAATGGTTTTCCACTCTCCCTCCACGCAAATGCGGGTTCACTTCCTCTAATTCAACCTTCCCAATTTATAATCCATTATCGTAATTAGTACTTAAAGCTTATAACCTGAACGGGTAGTAAGACGCGGTGCTAAATAATATATACACATATATATATATATACACATATATATATATATATGTGTATATATATATATATATATGTGTGTATATATATATATATATATGTGTATATATATGTGTATATATGTGTATATATATGTGTATATATATGTATATATATTTATGTATATATATATTTAATCACAAAACTAGCTTACAGTTTAATAAATGAGGTAAATATGGGTAGGGTAGTGAGAGGAAATGAACCCACATTATTATGGAGAGGGATTGAGAAAAACATTTCCATGCCACCAACCTATATTTTAACCTTTACCTTCTTGTTTACGTTAGCCAGATCTATCAACAATCTGATAACTTATATCACGTGACCTCTGGCTTTGATGACAAACGATTAATTGCACTAATATTAGTCAAATATCTACTATTCTAGCCAAATTATAAATAATGTACTGAACGACGTTTAATTTGAAATTGATTTTTTATCGGTAATATTATCAATAGAGTTTGATGAATATATTTTGCTAAAATTCAATATTAAAAAAATAGAGAAATGATTATTTACTTTAGAAAATGAGTCGAGAGATGCGGGTGTGTTTCTAAAGAGGGAAAGGGGTAAGAGGGTGATAAAAAAAAAGAGGTGGAGTGAGGCTGAAAAGACAGCAACCGGAACAAAATCTGAAGGGTTGGAAGTTAGATAAAAATTAAAACTCCAAAGAAGTTCGAAGAAAAAGGAAATTATTGCGACAGGAAATGGTTCTGGGAGGGGAAGGAAAAAGCAAGACTAAAAGTAAGCGAAAAGAAAATTACATAAAAGAAAACAAAAGACCAAAGTACCTAAAGTAGGATATTGAAAAGGGAGAAACAGGGACTTTTTTTTTCCTTTCTGAAGAGGAATTCTGATTATTATTTAACAAGGTTCAAGTGGCTGTATCGAGGAATTAAATGTTTTACTTAAAAGAAAAAGAATTCTAAACTAGAGCACACCAACGAAATTCCCCATTTTAGATTGTGTGTTAAGATAAATATGAGATTTTTTTTATTCCTCTTAAAATTTAGTATGGATTTAAAATAACTGTTGGAATAATAAAACACACACTATATATACTATATCAGTGATGTGCAATGTACAATCCGCAGGTAAGTTCAATACAGCCCGTGAAAGGATTAAAAATTTCGATAATAATGTGTTAAAAAACGAAAAACAGGGGAAAATGAATTTCTCATTCGTTTGTTCCTATTTTTACTTTAGATATTGGTGACCAGTGTCAGTCTACAAAGAGTTTAACATTTCCCGACACTTTACTTCCAAGCATGAGCTTCACTTTTGAGAGTCCCTTCATCCCAGTTGGAACAATACCATGAAAAACTCTTAGAAGAACAGTTCTACTCCTCACACAAACCTTCATTCAAGTAATGTAGGTATCTGTTTTATTTAAGTATCTGTTAAATAATATAAACAATTAACATCGTATTAGAATTAGAAATCATTATAATACAAATCCGTTTAAAAATTAATAGGATTTAATTGGACAATAGTTGTGTAAAATGTAACATTGTAAATTTTTAATAAATTGTGCTGGCCCACCAGAAGTTTTTCGATTTCGTTTGGCCCCCATTCCAAAAATAGTTGCCCCTCACTGTACTAGATGATTACTGTTCCAACTACTAATATTGTATCATTGATATCAATACTCTCCACGATTGCAACTTTTCCAAGTACTGATATTTCATTAATCAAATTTATATTATGGTAAAAGGTCACTCTTTCAAGTTCTGATGTTGTACTGATATTAAATGAACGGCTTCTGAATGGTCAGGATCTAGTACAGTGTCTGCCGTAATAAAGCAGTCCATTTTAGGTCCACTTTGAAAGGCTACATACAATGTATATAGTTTTGGTTCAATATGAATTAATTTAAAGACAAATACTCATTTTTAATAAAACCATAATGACATATTATTAAATTCTGGAATGATCAAATCATCACAATAATGAATTGACGTTCAAGAGGAGATTTTTGTATCCATTGTTATATTTTTTATAATTCATGTGCTAATATAATGATTTGGTATGGAAATGACGTGCTAAATTTTCTTATATGAAATAAAAACTAAGGCTATAGATAAATAAACAAAACTATGTAATGATTAAAAACATGTGACAACAATTTGTAAATAGAACTATAATTTAAAGTAAATAAGCATCGTGGGATCATACAATTAAAAATATATTTTAAAACTGTTATTCAAGTTGATAAACTTAATTTTATTATCATAGTATACGGGTTTTCAACAGAATAAAATATTTTCTATTTAAATTATTCTTAATTTAAGACTTTATTATGTTTATAGGTTGATCAATTTCAAAATAATGATCTACATTTGAAAATAGTTACCATTTTCAAACACGTGAGTTCTAATAAAAATCTTCTATGTGTTATAAGCTAGAGTTTAGCATTTCATGTCGCTAATTTATAATAATAATATATTAATTTGTAAAACTTATTTTTTATTATCTTTAAGTTAAAGTAAATGGCACATAAAATATTTGAAGACTTAATTTGACACAGCAATTTATAACTATGGACTCTCTTACCCTATAAAATAAATTATTAAAAATATTATTACAAACGGTGTGTTTCTTTTAAAAAAAAACAAGAGATATTACATGATATGGTAAAATCTTTATTAAACTTTATAACGAGATTTTCATGTTTATGGCGCAGAAAAAAAAGTAAAAAATTTGTTAAGTAATTTTTTTTAGGCTTTAGGCTTTATTTTGTATTATGATGTTTTTTTTATTAACATTTTCTTTATGGGCATCATAATTTTAAGTGTTGGGGTGATGAGCTTCAACTTCAATCCCGGTTGATGGTTGCAAATTGCATATGCAAATGGACAGCCCTTCCTGCTAAAGTACCCTTAGCAATTATTCACTTTCAATGTAAGAGTGAACTATGTACTATACATCTGAATTGAATGTTTAATTAAATTTTTATCTATTCCTTTTTTTAAGATTTCTAGTAATTTAGGTATGTTTGACTGATTTGCTGGGAAGGGTACGAGTCGGATGTCACTTATCAGATACTTTCGAAATGCATGATAGGTTGAAACAAGGAGATGCACTCCCTCCATTACTTTTTAATCCAGCCTTAGAGTATACTATTAGGATAATGCAAGAAAGTAGGGAAGGGTTGACATAGTTGTACAATGCAGCTATTAGGATATACAGAGGAATCAGCTTTGTTGGGCAATAGTAAGGAAGCTGTTGCAATAAATGCATGCATTATTATTAGAGACTAGTGAGGAAATAAGCTTAGAAGTTAAAGCTGAAAAAAATAAGTATATGATCATATAGAAAACACAGATTGACCACAATAATTTAGAGATTACTGCGAACATTATATCATTTGACAGGGTTAATGAGTTTAAATGTTTAGGAACAATTTTAAGTAGCAATAAATATATATAGATTATAAATAAGTAAAATAACACAGTCGGAAAATACATGTTACTATTCGGTCAGTAATTTGTTGATATCTCTCCTGCTGTCCAGAAGTGTACAACTCAAAATAAACTAAACTATATTTTACCAGTTTTTCTCTATGGGTATGATATGATGAAAACAAATTGAGGTTATTTGAAATCAAGGTTCGTAGGAAGATATTTGTTCCAGAAAGAGATGAGACTTCTAGGGAGTGGAGAAGGTTACATAATGATGAGCTGCATACCCTGTACTTTTCACAAGTCATTGTTGGGATAATCAAATCTCGTAGATTACGGTAGGCAGGACATGCAGCACAAATGGGTGATCATAGAACCCTGTTCAGGGTAATGACTGACAAACCCAAAGGGAAGAGACCATCGGTAAAACCTAAACGCAGATGGTAGTGCAGCAATCGAATTGACCTGGAAGAGATTGGGTGTAATGAGGTGGACTGGATGGAACTAGCTAAATACGGGGATAGTTGGCATACTTTTATAAGTGCCGCAATGAGCTTTATATTTCCTAATTCCATAGAATAATTAATTAATTGATAAATGAATTTTGTAAGTGTATCGCCGCTTCTCCTCTCTAATATAAGAAGTGACGAATACATTCACAAATATATTTATTGAAGGAAAGGAAGGATCAAATATATGATAGATATAAAAGTTTAAAAATCAGTGTATTTAAATTTAATGAAGTTGAGAGTAATACAAAATATTTGATGAGATCCTATGATAAAAGCGTTCCATTGTTTATTATTATTATTATTATTATTATTATTATTATTATTATTAGCACCGCGTCTTACTACCCGTTCGGGTTATACGCACTTACGCTAATGTGTAATGGTATGGTGATTGTGAGATGAAATAAAGGACCTACAGTTTAACGTGGAATCCGAACCACGGTGGAGGCCTGGCATTCCCCACATTCACAAGGTGTCTTGTCAGAGGTGAAGGCAGGGTTTGGTAATCAGATAGATCTGTGCCGGGACCGAGGATTGAACCCCGGCCGCCAGCACAGAAGTCTGACACCTTACCCCTAGACCGCCAGGTTACCTCATTGTTTATTGATGGGAACTATATCTTTTACTTTAGACATTGCTGCCCCAATTGGGAGCTTTAGGTGTGAAGCACCTAGGTTTGACCAGCAACCATGACACTTATGGTTGTGTCTATATTAGAAAGGGTATAACTCGTTAGAGTAGAACAAACACCTATTCTATCACGAAGGTGAGTCTTCCTAAACACAACGGCAGTTTAAATGGGAAGCAATTAACAATTTAAGGTTAAGATACAATACTTAACACCACTCCAGCCTTGCGGCTACTAGACTTTAACCTAATAAGCATCTAAAGGAATTATAGTTAACAATACCTAGCTATATACAGTCCTAGTTTAAAGATTTACAAAGTTGGTAGTTAAATGAGCTAGCTAGTATGAGTTAACTCCATATCCAGTTAAGAGACACAACGGTTAAGGTCTTAGAAGGGAACAATAAGTTTAAAAATAGTTAATAGTGAGCTACCGGGAATCTAGGCTGTAATAATACTATGGCCGGTCTATTCCTCATTAGTACTATCTGGTCATTCAATAGTATATTTAAATATCAACACAAGTCCGAACATAGACTATAAAACCAACATACAATTAAATATTAACTAATTAAAGCGGCACCTGAAGGGGGCCGGAAAAAAATAAACCATACCAGGGGGGCCACTACTTTGGACAAGTAGCATACCCACGAGCTGAGGACCATACAATAGTACAACAATAGAAAGATTAGAAACTGGTATCAGTCAAATACCCAACTAGGTCATGGAACAAAGTTATATATAACCTGATTTCCACCATTTTTCAATCTGATGATTTAGCCTAGCCTAAACCTGTTCATACAGTATAGGGCGTCTGGTTATTGCCCAGGTATTCAAGAGTATGTCTTAAGGACATAGAAAGACACATCAGAAACTCTGACACTCCAAACCACATCTTATGGAAATAGAAAACAGGGCATAAACCCTTACATTCTAAACAATATCTTATGGACATAAACAGATAAAGCATAAACTCTAACATTCAAAACTATGTCTTAAAGACATAGAAAAACAAGTCACAAACTCTGACATTCAAAAATATGTCTTATGGACATAGTAACACATATCACGAAGACCCTATCTTAGATTACTAGAATAAGTTCTCATAGTCATAGCCTTTACTTTATCTGCGGTGAGGAGAGACCGACACCTCAAACATCGTGATCACCGCTGGTTTAGTCTAGTGGTTCTAGGATGTCCTCCGACGAATCGTTATAATAGAATACAAAATGTGAAGCGAGAGTTGGCGGTTTTATACAAGATGCACTAACGTGTTAGGGAAGTGACATCAACACGGAGAGAGGAATGATTATTTCCTAAAAATGAGCAAAAAGACAACTAGCGCTAGGAGACGGCCGCTGAGGACAACATAGGGAATCAACTTGCCGTTACTCTCAAGTCTAGCCAGCGTGTAAGATGTCCGTGTATTGAACATCCGCTAGGAAGTTTTGAACAGTCAGCTGGACAATGTTATCAACTTTGTGTATTTTCAGCAACACGATTTCATAGTAAGTTTATATCTGCAAAACATTATTACAATTTATTAGATCTTGGATTTATTTTGTTAATCATATATAAGGCATTTTGAGTATAAGTGCTAACGGGTAGTTAGCACGTTAAATAAGATTCAATTTAAAAAATAATGTTACTAGAAAATATTATGTTTTATTATGAAATATATGTTGGAGGGAGAAAAAGTTTACAAATAAACTTTTATGTATATATATGTAAATGCTCCTCTAAATATCACTTCTATTGAACAATATTATTTTAGAAGGTTTTGGATTTTCTTGTATGATCCTAAAATACAAATTTTGAAGTATTTTATTTAATAAATTTTAATTTAACAAATATTTGTTAAAATTAATATTGAATTCAGCACATTTATTGATTGTTTTATCTAGGCTAGTTTCGTGTAAGTAGCTATCCTACATGATAAATTGACTTTATTTCTGAAATATAATTTTAATATTCTAAAACATCTCTAAGCACTTGAGAATTTGGCTATCACGGGATAATTATCTGGCCATCAAATTATAAACAATTTTAATAACACAATATTAATTTTTATTAATATATTATCATGATTATTGAAACATATAAATGCGTTTAAATGGTGTAATTTAATCAAAATTCTTCTCCTTTCAAACTCTTTCTTAGCCTCAACCAAGAAAACAATTTCATATAATATTAAACAGTAAGCATACGCAAGTGACATTAATTTCTAAAACCTTTACGGATGCAAATGGGGTGATTATATACCTTCTCCCCTTAATTTGGATTATTATCATGACAACTAGTAGATATTATTTTGGTCTAGACTGTTTACGAATTTTTTTTAGCATCTTATCTTACTACTCGTTCGGGTTTTACACGTATGTACTAATTTGGCTAGTGTTTTATGTATGAGTAAGGTCGAATTAAGAGAAAATGTATCTTCATTTACGTGCAGAGAGACTGGAAAACCATTCTT
Source organism: Timema shepardi (assembly GCA_902151425.1). Lineage (NCBI taxonomy): Eukaryota > Metazoa > Arthropoda > Insecta > Phasmatodea > Timematidae > Timema > Timema shepardi. The sequence continues at coordinate 18,640 of CABFVX010000371.1, forward strand.
AGTACACATGACTAGGATTCAATCAATTTAAGTCCTCGCCTCCAGCAGTCTAGTCTATGGTGATAGTGACGCCTTAGACTATTCGATCAAAGAAACGGGTTCCAAGAGAGAGTCGCGATAGCTTACACATTCAACACGTTCAATTGTTTTTAGTGCATTGTGTCATTTTACAGATTCGGCTTAGTTTTAAGTCCACACTAATGTGATAGAGATGAGGAAGGTTAACATTTAAAGGAAATCTATCCGAATTGGCGGGGAGGAAGAGTGGAAAACCATCTAGAATGGACTATTTTCTGTACAACCAACCGGTTTTTGAACCCCAATCTCTCTGTCACCAACGAACAGGTATGTCCAACCTATTCCCAATTGATAGCCACATAAGTTCTTGAGAATTTGGCTCTGGGCCATACGTGAGATCTATAATATCTAATGCTCAAATAAAATACCCAGACATAAATGTACACACACAAGCATACCTACACTCATCCATCCTTCCATAATTACATACCTTACATAAGTAACAGTATAATTATGATTCTGGAAACAATATGGAAGTTAGCGAACATTTATGTAATTTACAACTACCTCATTTGTTTATTATTTCAAAAATGTTAGGTACTTCAATTTCAGCTGGTGGGCCACACAGAAGGTAATAGGGTACCGCATGTGGCCCGTGGGACGTGGGTTGACAGGGCTGCCTTAGCCCATTCGTCTATTGATATTTATATTGATTACTGTAGCATGTAATCTATATAAAACACATCTACAATCGTATCAATGGGAAAATAAAGTAAAGGGATTAAAATAAGAGAATTAAAAACTAATGTATTCCTTTATAATAAAGCAGATATCAACTCACACGGACTGGATGTTAGCGGATACAATCACCACGCAGTGACTGGCCTTTCCGGCAGCGCCAACATTACTCAGTCTTCATCTTCGGACACACGGGGTTGAAAATAAAGACGTCACTCTCAACTCGACGGTTCTTCGAAAAAGCACCACTGTCCACGTGGAGTCGCCTTGAAACTCTTTATCCTCTATACCCCCCCNATAGTCTGGTTATTTTCCAAGCTAGATCCACGGTATAAAACAAGAAAGCCCGAGACCCACATTATGGCATTTTATTGTAACTTATCATAGAAGAAAGAACTACTCCAGTGCCACCAAATATTGATGGCCATCATGTGTAGGGCGTCTGTTTCTCCACCACGTCGCAGAAGAAGTCTACTCTAATTCATTAAGTATTGTGTCAGTAATTATACTTTTGATTGATATGTCCTTCAGATATAGTTTGTAGTGATTGAGAGATTGTTCTCTAAGTCTTTCAGAAATGTTGTTTATAGTCAGAGTGACTAACTATGGGTTTTAAGTAAGTCCTTCAGACACGTTGTTCATAGTCAGAGTGACTAACTATGTTTTTCAAGTAATTCGGTAATGTTGTTTATAGCTAAGAGTGACTATGTTTTTTTAAATCCTTCAGTCGTGTTGTTTAGAGTTAGAGTGACTATGTTTTCTAAATCCTTCAGCCGTGTTGTTTATAGTCAGAGTGACTAACAATGTTTCTAAGTCCTTCAGACATGTTGTTTATAGTCAGAGTGACTAACTATGATTTCTAAGTCACTCAGACATGTTGTTTATAGTCAGAGTGACTAACTATGTTTCTAAGTCCTTCAGACGTGTTGTTTATAGTCAGAGTGACTAACTATGATTTCTAAGTCATTCAGACATGTTGTTTATAGTCAGAGTGACTAACTATGTTTCTAAGTCCTTCAGACGTGTGGTTTATAGTCAGAGTGACTAACTATGATTTCTAAGTTATTCAGACGTGTTTATAGTCAGAGTGACTAACTATGTTTTATAAGTCCTTCAGGCAAAGTCAGGTTCTGTGGATGTCCTTTTTTCCCTATTTCCATCAGACGTAGTTTAAATACGAGGGCTCTATGCTCTATATATGTGTAGGACCAGGTGTTCAGGTTTCTCTATTCTATGAATTCATAGTTCTTTACTAAGACTTTAAGACATAGTAATATTTAATGACTCCCTAAATGGCAGGTTCACTTTTGTTATTTTCGTATGGCTACAAGTAGGTCATATAGCACTTTCGTTTGGGACCTAGTTAGGTCAGAAACTGCATGCTGTCTAGTTTGCACTTTTTGTGTTACTATTTGCGGTGCGCAACTTGTGAGAATTACTATTGTAAAGTAGTGGCTCGCGTTGACAGTACTTTCTTTTGGCCCTTCGGGCGATTTATTTAGCGATGTATTAAAATATAGTATCTACTATGTGTTTTGTATACCCCATGGAGTGGGTAGTCATATGTATTATTGATTGCTCTGGCAGTACTCATTAGGAAATGACTGGCCGTAGTACAATTTGCTGTTGATGACTGATTGTTATCCCTCAGCAGTATATACATAAAATATAGAATATCCTGGGTGACCTGGTGGTCTAGGGGTAAGGTGTCGGACTTCTGTGCTGGGGTCCGGGGTTCAATCCTCGGTCCTGGCACAGATTTATCTGATTACCAAACCCTTCCTTCACCTCTGACAAGACAACTTATGAATGTGGGGAATACCAGGCCTCCACCGTGGTTCGGATTCCATGTTAAACTGTAGGTCCTCCATTTCATATCACAATCACCCTACCATTACACATTAGCGTAAGTGCGTATAACCCGAACGGGTACTAAGATACGGTGATAATAATAATAATAATAATAATAATAATAATAATAATATAGAAGATCCCCTTACAGGACAATTTCTTGGTGGGTATATGTGACTCCCCCTAGAGGTTTAATACAAGCTAGCTGGTTTGACAGATATTCTCCTTAGTAACTCTAAACATATAGGATATTTAAGTATGTATCTATTATAAATTGGTTCACTAGTACTCATGGGTGACCTGGTGGTCTAGGGGGTAAGGTGTCAGGCTTCTGTGTTGGCAGCCGGGGTTCAATCCTCGGTTCCAGCACAGATTTTTCTGATTACCAAACCCTTCCTTCACCTCTTAAACGACATCTTGTGAATGTGGGGAATGCCAGGCCTCCACCGTGGTTCGGATTCCACGTTAAACTATAGGTCCTCCATTTCATCTCACAATCACCCTACCATTACACATTAGCGTAAGTGCGTATAACCCGAACGGGTAGTAAGACGCGGTGCTAATAATAATAATAAATAGTACTCATGACCAGGCCTTTCTAGTTTTAGTAAAGTGACAGCACAGCAATATTGTTTTGAATGCATTCTCTCAACGTAACTGCCCATTTGACCGTGGCTGTGTTGACTTAGGGCCAGTTTCATAGTCAAATTTAGTACGCCTCAAGTGCGGCGCAACACTAAATACAAGACGACACCTACCTAAACGCCAATGGAATGGGCCGTTCTCGCATAGGAAACTGGCCCATTCCATTCTGGTTTAGGTATGTGTCGTCATGTACTTAGTGTAGCGCCGCACTTGAGGCATACTAAATTTGACTATGAAACTGGCCCTTAGACACTGGTTCTCCCAATCAACAATCAGTACCTGTATATTTGGAGTTATTAAATCCAACCAATTGTTCTGTTCAACCTTGATGTATCACTGTTACTCTGTATCTTCATCAGGTGGTCCAATAGAACATTTTCAACTTTTATAACTGTCAACCATTTAACATAACATTTTGTTAATCTGATGTAATCCTACATATTATTATTGTTTTTTTATAATAAACTTATTTATGTTACTTAATATTTTCTTGTACCTTTAAAATAAGTTCCCTACCACACGTTAAAAAAAGGCGTTGGTAGATTACTTAATTTATACTGAACTTGACCGCAGACTAAGTTAAAATAACGTTTGTCTGAAAACATACAGTAGCCTCAAGGCTTCTTTGGTGCTGACTGACAGATCACAGCTGATGACTTTGAAATGTTACCAGAGCAAATTATATATCCCTACGCCGAACCATGTGATCTGCAAAAACATATGTTCAGCAGCTGCCCCTTCTGACGGTCAAAATTTAGGTTTATAACCAAATGTTGACTGTCAGAAGTCATCTGTGAGCTGTCAGTCAGCACCAAAGAAGCCATGGGGCTACTGTAACTTTGAAGAAACTGTTTGTAAGGAAGAAGTGGACCAAGAACATAATATGAAAAACTCTTGCTGGTTATACTTGGAGTAGACTACAAAGAAACTACAATAGCTATGGGCTACAAAATAAATCAATCAGCTCGGGAGATAGACAAATACTCAACTGGTTTTCCTATATCCAGATTCATGTATTCATGCACCAAGTGCAATGTTATTCAGCTGTATTTTTCTAAATATTGCGCAAAGATAGACAGATTGATGATATTTATGCTGATCTCCAAATCATTCGTACCCCCCTTAGCATTTTTTGTTTCACAGCGTGTGAAAATTAATTCTTTAATTTATAGCCGAACTGACGGACAAGTGGATAAAGGAATCAGTATCGTCTATTCTAGTCTGTTAATAAAGAAGAGGTTGGAGCACTAAGGGCCAGTTTCATAGTCAAATTTAGTACGCCTCAAGTGCGGCGCTACACTAAGTTCATGACGACACCTACCTAAACCAGAATGGAATGGGCCAGTTTCCTATGCGAGAACGGCCCATTACATTTGAGTTTAGGTAGGTGTCGTTTTGTATTTAGTGTAGCGCCGCACTTGAGGCGTACTAAATTTGACTATGAAACTGGCCCTAAATCTCAATTGGGTGTATCGAGGAAGACGCTAAAAATATAGGGGGTTAAAACACCCACTCCCCCCCTCCCCCGTTGCCTTCCTGGTTCTTTTTTTGGTGCTATATCACTGTTTTTTTTATTTAATGTATAAGATATTCTTTTATTAGAGTTTTAGACACAATGCCAAATCATTCACACCCATAGTCAAGGTGCGCAAAAATAAAGGAGTCATTGAGAGAAACCCTATTCTTTCCGTACTCTAAAGCAGGAATTTGTCGCTTGGTCTCATCTCGCGCGGAAGGAGACAGTTTTGTAATCGCCTTGGGGACTACCCTTGAGCGATGAAAACTGTAACGACCCTAAACACGCCGATTCCAACAGTGTGAGGGTGAGAGAGGTCACATCAAGATACTGAGCTGACCTTGAAGAAACGAGCAGACCGTCAGGATAAGAAATAAAGAGTAAGCTTGATTTTTGTTTATTTTTAATTATCACGTTTAAAAGGCCAGCATTTTCTCAGTTTTTATACAAATATTTATTTTTGGGAAAAATAAAATATTCTTTCAGTAGAAACAGTGAGTTTGTTTTTCCACGTGGTGATATTAACATTTGTTGAATATCTATCATAGGCATGGTGACATTAGATGACAAACCTTTTAAATGAAGAGGAAAGTTATAATTAAATTCTACGACATCCTTGAAAGATATTCAAGAACTATTGAGCTTACCATATGAAGAAAATTAAACTCTATGATTCTAATAGATAATTGTTTGATTACATTTGACAAAAATAATATATTTAAAAAAAACTGCCAACATACTGCCCTTAACT
>CABFVX010000371.1:28992-187076 GCA_902151425.1 Timema shepardi
TGGGGAGGGGGGGGGGCGCTTATATGATTCTTATACTACAGTGGGTCACGGGCAACACCGTGCGGGATTGCTAGTATAGAATATAAATATATATAGGCTTTTATATCCAACCTATCATTTATATTTATTTCTATATGCTGTGTATTTTAAAACCTTTGGCCCGATAGAGTGCTAATAACTAGATCAACGTAGGCATGTCATAAATATCGTATTAAATCTTATAAATGTCATGAATAGCTATTAATATAAGTACACTTAGTCTTGAATTAAAGAATGATGTGGGCGAGCTTAGAATTTTTTTTAGGGGTGACCCATTGTCATCGTATACGGTAAGCATCAATTTAGACTTTCCGATTCAGAGTAGGGCACGCAATCAGTGAGACCAACATTACCAATGAAAATTTAAGAACTTTTGTATTTAATATCTCACCTAATTATTATCATGTTAAGAACATTACCAGAATTTCATTACATTCAATTATTGTCTTTGTTAGTAAGAAGAAGTTAGTTGGTTTGGTACCCATGTAAGAACTTCAGAGCCATAGACCAAACAAACATATTACTTTGGACACTTCATATAGCCTAAAACTCGGCACCATGCATCTATAGAAATACTAGTTCAGCATTCTTAAGACTGGGTAAAAAGGCAAGCCTCTTAATAGCGTGGATCACATGCCAATCAACTCTGTGATACAGTCGGCTCGAAATCGTAAATTTACACGGACACTATTCCACGTGGATCATTTCTGATTAAACAATAATGGAAATGAAGATGTTCCTAATACCTTCAGAGCTGCAATATCATGGGAAAAACTGAATTAGGAGTATATTCCTCATCAAGTATACAATCTCATTAATATTCCTCTGTGTGATTGGTTGTATTACCATTATACTACAAACCTTTTCTTTGTGGTATTCAATGACGTATGTGAATCTTTTCTCACCTGACTGTGAGTACAAGTAATGGTATGGTCATTGTTCACCTTGATGGCAAAGTACTCCCACCACACTTCTGATACCATTTATATTTTTCAACAGTATGAAAAAAATTATATGAGTTTCATGTCCCCTCTACCGCTCTCCCACCCACCCCTTGTTTTTTTCTTCGTACCAACACTTCTCCAGTTTTCCCCTCTTCAAAATCGTGCTGTTATTCTGTCGCTGGGGGCCATTTATAAAAGTCATGTTTGCTAACAAAAGGCAAAACAGCGGTAGGCCACATGGGAGGGGGAAGGGAGGAGGGAAGTAGAAGAGAAACTCTACTTGGAAAGCCATACAATTTCACATATTTACAGAAACATAATGGAGGAGCAAGGAGTTGAAATATATGACACTTCTCTGTGAGAACCTTTTCGTTTCCTTGGTCGAGTTGAAGGGAAAAATAACTTTTACCTTTGAAATATGTTCCAGACATTAAAGAAACAAAGATCTATTTTCATAGTAATATTTACAGAAAGTTAACCAAACTTTCAACAGTTTCAAAGTGAAGAAGTAAGCTTTGCTCTGGGATTGTGATGAATCGTACTGTTGTGTGAAGTAAAAAAAAAAAAGAACACATTCTTGTGCATTGTATTGCTATCCGTCTTGGCTAGCAGTATATTTAAACAAAGGAGTTAAGGATGAGGAAGGAATAATTTGGAGGAAATATGCCAGAATTTGTGTAGGGGAGAATGAAAAATCTTTCAGGACCCCTGGCTGGGATTAAAACCCCAATTTCATCCTCATGGGCAAACCATCGGTACGTCTTAGCACGCATGCCTACTGATGCGGGTAATCTAAAATAAATACACACATTATGACATACATAATACATATCATAATTTTTTATCCGAAAAAAAAATCAAATTATTCATATGTTTAGCCTGTACCCTACTTTATAGTTTAGCGAGCATTATTGAAACTTACAAGTGCAAACAAACCAAAAGTAATGTACAGTTATATATTTACAAATAATTGTAGTAAATACTATCCATTTATTGATCAAAAGCTAAGATTACTTAAATAAAAATTTATACTTTTAATATTTAGGCCAAAAATAAGTCTTTGGATGATAATGGTTTATATTTTTATGTTACAGTAGAATAAAAATTAAAGAAAATTAAAACTTATTTTCAATTTTCGACTTAAATTGAATATTAAAATAAAATCAAGCAATGGTTTTTATAATCTAGGCCTACCTGAATAATATTTTATTTTATTATTTGAATTCATAATAAATATGATACATACAAAATATATTATGAATTCTATTCTGTGTCAAAGTTGTTTCTTTGACTAAAAACAATAAGGGTGCGTTTCAGTAGATTCAATTGAATCTTAATATTAATGTTTTGATATTAATTTTTAAACTTAATAAAACATACTAATTTTATATAGGATAATATTGTTTTTTATTGTATGGTGAAATACACAATATAAATATATATTATAATAATACTCAATTTTTTTCTAAATGGTTTTCCGCTCTCCCTCTGCACAAATGCGGGTTCACTTCCTTTACATTCACCCTTATTAATTCCCAATACATTAGCGTAATTATTACCTAAGCGTATAACCCAAACGGGTAGTAAGACGCGGTGCTAAATAATTATATTTTTTAATTCCAGCGATGAAATATTTTATTATGAATCTTTGTTTGACGTATTTTCTTAAAACTATAGGCTAAACTCTTGTTGGTTTTTATAGTATGTTATTTATAAATCTCACTTATTTTTAACCCCTTTGGGTAAAATTTTACCCTTATTTTATTTTAAGCTACAAATTACCTACAGGATTATTTAAATCGGATAATTGGTATTGAAAAGGCTCTCCCCAGTATAGAAGACCCTTTTGCTACTTTAAATCCATAAGCACACGGAGGAAAAAATAAACCCCGACTACTTTACGTCATTCCATAAAACAAACAATGGAATAAAACTTTTAGATGTTCGAAAAGTTTCACATGAGCAAGACATTACATTTAGAATGGTTTATATATATATTTTATGTGTGTAGAATCGAAGCTGGCTTCAAAACTTTTCCTCCTGCCGTATAGTGAGTGAAGAGGCGACAGAATCTTCCAGGAAATGTCAATGTAATGGAAACACCTCGGCATATCCTCCCTGGTCCCGGCGGTACTTGGAATCTCCGGTGCGGTACGTTATTTTCTAGGACAGGGAGTAGCTTTGGAAAACGGCCTTAAGGCGGAATGGAAGGGGAAACGAGGAAAATCATGGGTTTTTGTAGTTCTTACACCAATATATATATATATATATATATATTTTACAAAATAAATAAAATATTGCTTCAGTACAAAAATAAAATTTTATTGTCTTCACATGGTGACCTCAACATTTTTTGAATATCTTTCGAGAATGTCCTAGAATTTAATGACAACTTTTTTATCTTCATCTAAAAAGTTTTTGAGATAGCTCCGCCATTCTCATGACAGATATTCAACAACTTTTTATATAAACATGTGAAGAAAGCTAAACTTTATGTTTGTACTGAAGAAATATTTTATTTATTTTGTCCAAAAAGATGTTTTTCATTAAAAACAGCGAAAACTTTTGGCTTTTTCTTGCGTACCCTTCAATTCCACCTTAAGGTGTAAGTGTAGGGAACATGAGGAATGGCAGTATTTTTACAGTTTTTATATAAGTACTTTTTTTTTGCTAAAATAAATAGAATAATGCTCCATTAGTAACATAGAGTCTATCACTGTGGAATTGGAATAAAGTACTCTCTTCTGGAGCCGATGTTCATGGGTTAAAACCCAGTCGAGGTCAATGTATTTTTGTTGCGCGATACAAATCATTCCGAGTGGAAGTAAAGCTATCGGTCCCATATCGTTGATTGTGTTATGTAAAATATCCCTGGAAGGTACGTGGACATATTTTTTTGGCAAAATTGGTAGGTCCTTTTGTGCTCGCTCTTAGACACTCATTGTGGAACGAAACGGGGGACTACCACACTTTCTGAACTTACCTAGTACATGGATTATATATACAAGATGGTACAGGCAACACTAACCTGATGAAGGGTTGAGTACATACACAGCTCCAGATGGATTAAAATGACACCAAACCAACCTTTGGGCTGTTGATGTGAGTAATAGTAGGAATATAAAGTCTAATTTTATTCACAAAGTGATATAAATAGTTGTTTAATATCGGTCATGAGCATAGCAGTTTTAGATGAGAAGTATTTTATATTAAGTGAAAAAGTTGTTATTAAATTTCAGGACAACATTGACAGATATTCAAGAACTTTCGAGGTCACTATGTAAAAAATAAATATAAATTCCATGTTTCCAATAGAATTATCTTATTTATTTCAACCCATTTATTTTTGTTGATCTCCAGAAATCACGTGCTGTTTAAGAAGTGTTTATTATTTAAAAATTAGGTCCAAGTCAAACTTAATATAAAAGGTATAAACATGTTCCTATATTAATGAATCAAATAGCCGAAGCTATAATTTATGCATTTTAGTGAGGATAACACCAATCCACGTCCATCATAGACTCTGCCTTAAACTATGAGTGAAGAGAGGAATGACCATGGGCACGGGACGAATCCTGATAGCTCAGTGATAAGAGCATTGGCGTACTAAGCCGAAAGTCCCGGGTTCAATTCCCCTGTCCAGGTGTCATTTTTAAATTTTCTGAATATGATGTTCCTATATGTTTAAAAACCTTACATTTCAAGATGCTTATGCACACTAAAACCATTGAGTAGTTAAAAAACAGAAAAAATAGTAATATTTGGCTGAGCATTGGGGAGGAACTATTTTTACTTAACCATTTGGTACTTTTTCTGTCAGTTCAGATGTTTGTTCCGCTACAATTTTCATATGCCGGGACCAATTTTATCAAGACTTGTTAGGGACATTCCTTGAAACTAGACAGAAGCATTTACTTATATATGATTTTTATCCCTGGTTACAAGTTTTAAGATAGTGGTAATTAAAATATCTATACGTTTGTTTGTTACGTGATAGCTGCAAAATTTTGGGATAAATTTTAACAAAATTTGGAGGGAGCTTTATTTGAATGCAGTATGAACGTTAATCCGTTTCTATATGGCAATCGCTCAAATGATTTTTCATTTAATAGATTTTCTCAAGGGATTTAAATTTAACATTTAAAGCATGTGATTAAATACCTTTAGCATATTTTTTAAATTTTAACATATTGTGAAACTGATACCTTAAACCACGTGAGCAACGGCTATTCTCTATTACTATAGTTTACTCCATTGAGTGCGACTGGTTTTGTTTAGCTTGAGCAAAAAGAGACAATATCAAATTTAAAATATCCAAATATAAATCATGAAAGATGCTTCAAATTGATATCTGAAGATAAATCTTAAGCTTGTAGTAACTATAAGAACATGGAGTGAGCCAAGTCTACTCTTAACATAGCTAGACATTTTTTTAACACTGCGTCTTACTACCGAATACGCTTTAGTTGTAATAGTGTCACAATATAATAAACTGTTAAAATAATTGATTAATAATATAGGGGTTTTGAAGCCTCAGAAATACAAGTTTAACAAAAAATACCGTAATATAGAAATACATTTCTTTGATCAAGAAAGGCTTTTAAGCCTAATTCACACGCTCAGATAGCATCAAGTGTAGGGAAGACAGGTCAAACTTATTAATTTGCTTATCACTTAACTCGCCCGTAGGAATGTTTATCAACCCGTAATGCTTTGAAGTACCAGCTTATAAACCCGTCCGCCAACAGATTTATTTTTTTAGTGGATAAAAAATATAATACTAATAAGCTAATAAGTACAAACAATAGACTTCAAACACTATTTAGAGCACACACACATGCATATCTCTTGCCCGAGCAACGGACAAAATAAACATATCTCTCGCTGAGACTGAAATGAAATCATGAAAGCCACCTTTAATCAAGTACACTTCGTTACGCCATTAAAATAATTTATATCAAATTTAGTATTGTGTTACCATAATATAATGGGTTTTACGTTGACTTGCTCCTACATGCAGGTTGGCAGGGTGCATAAGAGACAAAGCTGAAACTCTTTCATCCCATGCCAAGTGGACACAGCGGATCACTTTAAAATATCATTATTGCCTTAAAGATTATTCCATGAACACGTTTCTAATTTTCTTTAGTATTTTGGTGAATGTGTGATTGCACAGACCACAAACGTATACTTTTCAATATCTCTTAAAATAACTGGTTATTTAAAAGAAAATAGTGACAATTGACTAAGTATTAGTGTTTGAAATAGTGTGAAAGTTAATTCACACTATTTTCAAATTTTTAAACCATTTGCCAGTTTGTTAAAAAAAATGCCAAAACTTTAGATAAAGGTGCATTTGATGTTTAGTTCTCATTAAATACTGTGGGTTGTTGGTCAAATAAGTGGTTGGTGTGTGAAACTATAATATTAGGAAGTTGAAAGCTATTCAATCAAGCTTCTATAAGTCCATTATAAAAGTTTTAATATTTACTCAGGTTTAATGCTGCATTAAAAGTTCATCAGAAAAATACACTAATTGATTTCTTCAATCTATGTTTTAAATTATTAAATAAGGTAAACTAGTTTCCAACTAAATGAACAAGAGAGGATCCTATATGTTATATTAAAACTAAGTATATCATTAAATTCAACAAAAGTAAAACCATGTTAAAGCTCAACTAAGTTTAAAAAATGAAACTATTTTATTAGATAGTTTATATGTATATATTTACAATATGGTTATTTATTATATATAGTATTATATTAAATAATCAATGAATAAAGTATGTATTTCATGGTTTATGAATCATTAATAATTATATTTTATCTAAAAATAAATTTGAATTTAACAAACCTGATAGATTTTTGGTTTTTCAAATTACATCTTTGAAATTAATTGGGGATGCTATTCTTTTGTTAATTTGACCATTTTATTTTTATTTGAATCGCCTCCTACAACACTTCCAGGTGATCCACATTATATACAATAACAGGGCCATAGGAATGAGGAAGGCAAAATTTAGAGGAAGTGTACTATATTTTCTATGGAGGGAAAGTGAAGACTTTATATATATACCTCCTTCATTGTACCGGACTTACAAATACCTTCAAACCTAAAAAGACGAGCTCTACGCCTTCATCTACGCACACTTGGCATCAAACGAGATATGGAGTTAAGGTTCATTAAAGTAGCCCAGTTTTGTCGAGGAGGGGGGAAGGGGGTTCGAGAGCCAGTTGTGTATCGGACTTACGAGGTAACTCCTGTCGTGTGGATGAAAATAAAATATTGGGAACGACTTGTCCTGGTAGGGTGGGAAGGAGGGCAAGGGGAGTATGGGAGTGAGGTGGTGATATAGAGACGGGTACGGGAGGGAGGAATAGGGAATATTACTCAGGCATTCCCCAGGTGGTACGTTTTCCCACAGTTCTCTCGCTGCTATGCGGGTAGAAACTTGTAGGCGAAGCCACTAGGAAATGTCCGGACCATTCGCTGCAGCTGTAATACGGCCTTGACAGCCAACACCGATTCTGACACTAAAGGGGAGAAAAGGGTGAGGATTTTCACTCGTATATGCGGGGGGAATCACTGAAATGTTACTTTTCACGTGGGCGTAGTTCTATTTAGGGGGAAGGGATGCCATCCATTAAAAAACCCATCTCATGACTGACTAACTGGGAAATTAGATACAAGTTAATATGCGAATCATATGTTGCATTGAGGTGTGGTTTAATTTCTTTTTAGCTAATTTTGACATAAAGGAAACTAACTAACTAGTTTAGTACTATAGAAATTAATAATTGCTATTTATTTATTTATTATGTTATATTTTCTTTGAAATATTGTAAAATAGTTTCACTGATCTTAATTTATTATTCATTACATAATATTATACAACACACAATATTAACATAATACGACGCCTTGTTCTAGGTATATTACCTACTTTGGTTAGGTATTATTTGTAAGCCAAGATGGGCTATTCAGGGTATGTATGGAGCACTAAAACGCGCTGCCGACATTAAGAAATCCCATATTATTTTAGAAATTGTTATCTATTTTTTAATATATTTTTCTATCAAATTTAGCAGGTTAGTTTAAAATTTAAAAAAAATCAATGATCATTTACGCGAAAATTTGCACTTTTGAGATTAAATCAAGAGGTTATAAACCTTACATCTAGCCTATTTTTATCAAATAAAGTCATGTATTGATAGGGCCGCAAAATAAAATTTTAGATCGTGAAAGATTGTATTATAAACTTTTATTTAAATTACCAGACATTTTTAAAATCCATTTAAACCTAAAATTTAAACTTTTATTTGGTTAGAACTTTCACCTACATTTCGGTGAAAACTATATTAAAGAATATCAAACCACTTGATACATAATCTGAGATTTCTAAATGTCTGCAACACTTACATTGCTCTATTATGCAGCCCTATTAAGAGTTCCCAGTTACATTACTGTTAAGGGTGAACATATTTACTGTGAATATCGATTGATTGTAGGACAGCAATGTGGTTAAACCGTAGACAACTACTTTGATTAAATGTTTTTAAATCATTAAATAATAACATATGTAATTCTAACTTTTATTTATACGTCTAAATAAGAATTTATGTGAAGGTGAATTCTTGCTTATGTCTATGGATACTAATTATCCAAATTTGTTAGTTTGTTTCCTAGTCCTAAGTGAGCATTCCTCTTTACATTACTTACTTAATTACTCTTTGACAATAGGAACTCTAAAGTTAATTGCCACACTTAAAAAAGTACGCCATATATCCCTATTTTGAGTTGGTTCAACCAGTCCACCTCATTAAAACCTATCTCTTTCAGGTCTATTTTAGTGTTATCCTCCTCCCATCTGAGTCTAGGTCTTCTAAATGATCTCATCCCATAATTCTCATAGATACGCAATTATTAGACTACGTAGTATTTTTCTGTTGACGTTTTAAGCTTTAAATCAACGATCTATGTATTTAGATGGATGTTCTGTGACGTTGAATCACATAAAATCGGTAACTTTCATTGTATTATAAAATGTAACGTTTAACATAATATTCTTTTGTTTTCTGTCAAACTTGATCATCAAGGGAAAATATTATCTACTTCAAATGCAAGGAGGAATTACTAGAGATATTTCCAATCTTTTGATAAATTATATTTTAGTTTGGTTTGTTGTTTCGTATCCACATTCGTGGGTTAATAATGTTTATTTAAAAAAATACATAGGTAAACTTATACACTTTTATTCAATTTTATATTAAATTACACACACACATACATACATATATATATCTATATATATATATATATATATACGTTAACAAACAAACTTATGAATTACTTTATTAAAGGCATCTGAAAATTCCAGGGAAATAAATAAAATATACTGGTGTTTTAAATTTGAAACTTCAAGGTTAAGAAACATTACAAGCAGTTAATTACTTGAATAAACCTAAATGTGTGTATATTAAGCATATTAAAAAAAATAGACCACTTTACTACCAGTTCAGGGAAATTTATCGGATTATTTTAGGAAACCTGGGGGGTGGATATACAGCGACTATTTCTACTCTAGAGAGCCTGACATATTAGACTACTTGACCACTAGTGTAGGTAGTTCATAAACCAAGACACATAGGACGCTAAAATTTTACATAAACTTACCGTTTTAGGGAAATCTTAAGGTATACTACTCAGATATATTTTTATTTTTTTAATTTTGCATGTTGATTTTGTGAATATTTTTTCTCAGTGTAGTTATTAAATAATATAATATGAATACGAAAATAAAAATAAATCTTAAATAAAGACAGCTATTTATTTTATTGGATGCCAACTACTCAATTCAATAACCTTACTTCAGTTCAGTAAATTTTTACTGTATGTGACAAATATAGCTATCCAGTCGCGAAAACCCCATAACTCATAATCTCTAGTGTACCTAAATAAAATCCATCTCTTCTTAACTACGCTCTTCGCCACAGACAACTTCTGAGAAAACGTACTGTAGTCCGGCTCCGAACCTAGGACTTACCTGACTCTTATTTTTTAACTATTATCTCATAAAAAGGATCAAAATAAAATAAGAAAATAACAGATGTGATAAAGTTGAAATATCAAGAATAATATAAAGCAGATGAATTACCCTATCCTACCTGCAGAATACTGTGTAAATTACAGGCTTTATATTGTAATATATGTAACTAAAGTTCAGATTTAAATATATTTTATTTATTTCACGATAATTAAATCCTTATAATATATTATTTTATTACTTTAATTCAACAACGCACCAACAAAATTAGAATTAAATAGTTCTATATCTATTTTAAAGAATGAAAAAACAAAATCAGGTTAACATGATTTCTGTTAAAAATTCGGTAAAAATTTAATAGTTAAAAGTTTTAGTTTGACCTAAGCTTAAATATTCTTAGAGTTGGTGTTAAATCGGTTTATAGTCCTTCAATAATAATAATGCATCAATTTAGACATATTGTATGTATACATTTGATTAGCAAACGTAACTTACATAATGGCAGAAGATAAAATATATTTCACCGCTTGACGATACATCATTGGTTCAAGTGAAAAACAATGGTTCAGATAAGAAACTAGATATATCTGACTTTAATGATTAATAGTTTCTCAGACCTAACTCTGGAAACAAACAAAATTTACTCGTCACTTTTAATACTAATTACTCAAAAGTATGAAACTATAATATTTTATATAGAAAAATATAATATTGATTGGACCTCACAAACGGTCTCCAAAATTATAACAGACCAGATCAATAGTTCCTCTTTATAAAAATAATAAATAGTACGGTGCATCGCAAAGACTTTTCCTACTTTTATCTTAAAATATACATTGACTAAAAACTCGTTAGATTTGTGAAACGAAATAATAGAAACACTACATCAAAAATAATAAATAAAATAATATACATTGTTACTTACTTAATGGCATTAGGAACTAGGAACATTGCTACAGAAAAATTGAGGAAAGAGAAACATCTTTATCCACCAAAGAGAATAAGAATCAAATTCATGTTCAAAGACCTTGATTGAATTTGAAAATTCCCTTCGGGTAGATTACCCTCAAATTAATTTTCATGAGAAAATAAGAAATGCCGTTTTGTTTATAATGATGAACATTGTCTATGCATAAAATTTAATCAAAATCGTTAGAGCAAATATTTATAAAACAGACAGATAGACGGTATTGTAAAAAGCAACTTTTTTTTTGTTTCAGGGGGTTATGAAACGTCGACATTTACTAAAACCTTGAGTTCGATTTTTTGGCAAACATAATACTTTATCTCCGAGGTTTCGAGGGAAAGTAAAAGAGTGTGATTAATATTAATTGTAATTTCCTGTTTAGACTACGAGAAATTTATAAACATAGGTAGTTAAAACAACTTAATTAAATCTTTCAAATAAAATTAAATACGTGAAAAGATTAATATAATTATTGAAAAGTAATACATCAACACGAGGATATTATGTATATTACCTGTCCTTTAATTTGGCTAGCTATAGGAGGAATAACATCTTTAGCATAGTGAAGTATTTCAATATTGAAGGATTCTTCAATTATAAAAAGTAGATCCTTAAAAATAATATTACAACGACTTAAACAGCGTTACCATAGGTGTAGGTAATTTCTAAACAAAGAATTATAGAAACATTAAGCTACACAAGCCTACTCAGAAAGTTGTTATTAAAAGCACTTGGATATTATTGTCTTTAATCAACAGTTTTATCATATTTCTATTTACTTCTACTTTCATTGCGAGGCCGATGTCTTATACCACAAGACGGAATATTCTGGAAACTACAAATTTAAAAACATAGGAAGCGGTAGCCTGACATCGGCTTGTATAGGCCTACTTAGGATTTGTATCTTCACACATATTGTATATATGAAGTCTTGAGCCCAGTATCCACCAGGGTGAGAAAGGGAGAGGGGTATCCTAAAAAGAGTAGTATGAAAATTTGAAGCTTGGTTTAGTTAGTTAGGAATATTACTATAAGTGTGAATCGGGGCTTTTCTTTTAATAATTTTGTATCAACTACAAGCCTCATCCATTGGACTGCGTGACTGCCGATGAAAATAACTAAACTAAACAACTGTTTGGATGAGAAATTTACATACGTACCTAAGGAAAAGTGTTGGCGCAAATAGTTTATTTCCCCCTACTTTTACATCTTTTAACATATGATTTAATGGTATACATTGGCGGAAAATTGAAGGCTGGACACAAGAATCAAACTTGTGACCTTTGGTTTAGCGCTCAATGCTCTAACACTGAGAGGTGACCTGGCGGTCTAGAGGTGAGGTGTCAGACTTCTGTGCGGGCGACCGGGGTTCCATCCTCGGTCCCGGCACAGATTTATCTGATTACCAAACCCCTCCTCCACCTCTGACAAGACATCTTGTGAATGTGGGGAATGCCAGGCCTCCACCGTGGTTCGGATTCCACGTTAAACTGTAGGTCCTTTATTTCATCTCACAATCACCCTACCATTATACATTAGCGTAAGTGCGTATAGCCCGAACGGGTAGTAAGACTTGGTGCTAATAATAATAATAATAATAATAATAATCTAACACTTGAGTTATCTGAGTTTCGTCTCGTGCTCAAGGCCATTCTTTACTTATAGTTTAAGTCTGGGTATGGGATGGCCGTTTAGCAAAACAGCCTTCCCAAATCGCCGATTGCTATAGTATCTGATAATATTTACCAGCGTTATCAAATGAACGCTCATAGCTACGATTTTCACACGTCCATAAAATACTCATCTGTAAGCTATGGGTGAGTAATGATCCTGAACATGTGAAAAAACCCTGGATAGCTCAGTGGTAGGGTATTGATGCGTCAAGCTAAAGGTCCCGAGTTTGATACCCGTGTCTAGATGTTTTCTTTCAACTTATCTAAATTAATTGGAATGCGGTTTCTACACGTACTGTACATTCCCATGATTACAATGATCTGCACCCTTGATTTGATTTTCATATGTTATGAAATTTAAGACTTTAATCTCTTGAATATGGTTGAAATGAATCCAATATCTATACCGATAAGTATGAACTCTTGAATATTATTATTATTATTATTATTATTATTATTAGCACCGCGTCTTACTACCCGTTCGGGTTATACGCACTTACGCTAATGTGTAATGGTAGGGTGATTGGGAGATGAAATGGAGGACCTACAGTTTAACGTGGAATCCGAACTATGGTGGAGGCCTGGCATTCCCCACATTCACAAGATGTCTTGTCAGATGTGAAGGAAGGGTTTGGTAATCAGATAAATCTGTGCCGGGACTGAGGATTGAACCCCGGCCGCCAGCAAAGAAGTCTGACACCTTACCCCTAAACCACCAGGTCCCCTACAACTCTTGAATAACACGTGCAGTCAATCGATTTTTACTATTATTACTAGTACCCCTATTTTTTAATAGGTATTGATATAATCTATCAAAAATAACGGTTTCGGATCAGACGATTAGGGATATATTATTATAATTATTATTATTTAGCACCGCGTCTTACTACCCATTCGGGTTATATGCTTTAAGTACTAATTACACTAATGGATTAGGAATTGGGAAGGTTGAATTAGAGGAAGTGAGCCTGCATTTGCGTGGAGGGAGAGTGGAAAACCATTTAGGAAAAACCACCCCCAGTTCACCCGACCAAGTTTCGAACCTCGATATTAGAAATATAAATAAATTAAAGTTGTTATAGTAACCATTATAAAACTGTTAAGTTTCTTCTTATCAAAATCTAACTGTATTTAAAGTACTTAAAGTAACCTTAGGCATATTAGTATGATTAAATCCTAGAGGGATATAAAGCTTAGCTATGGTACGGACCTAAGTATTAAAGAAACATTCTGGTGAACACATCGGGTGTACTTGTCTTTACGTTTACATAAATTATGGGTTTGACGTCCTAAACCATGTGGGTGGTGGGGGTGATATAAATAATAAATGGTACGGTGCACCCTACAGAGTATGCAATTAAAGATATAAAAAAAATTGATAAAACTCTTAAGAGTTGTCCAAGAAAGTAATCTACATTCCTGCAGAAACACTTCACCAAAGAGCAGAAGGGAAATAGTGTACACTGTTACAGAAACATTGAGAAAAATTGAATATCCCTGCCCATTAATGAGGATAGCAATCAATTCCACATTTCAAAGAACTCCTTAAAATATATTATTGCTTGTAGCTTGGTTTTATAAAAAATATACTTCAAATTAAAGATTTCTATATTATAAAGTACTAACCCTCTATAATTATAATTTATTTTGCATCTCAAATAGCTACGGGAATATGACCAAAATTGGAGATTTTCTCTTTTATAAAATAACTCAAACGTCATTTTTATGGGAAAATGAGAATTGCCATTTTGTTTTTAATGTTAAATAATACCAAAATACAAAATTAATCAAAATAGCTAGAGAACATAAAAAAAAAATCTTTTGGCCTTTCAATAATCTACCCATAGTTTTGGTGTTAAATATCTGGTTCCAAAAACTCCTCGTGTAATATTATTAAAACACTGAATACCAAGTTTTAAGCCGATACGTAAAATGGTTTTGGCTATAGGTAGAGATAGATAAAAGTCAGATGGCATGGTGAAAACCATTTTTTCTGTTTCAGGGGGTTATTATCAAAATCTCGAGTTAAAATATTTTTTACAATCACAATAATTCTCTCTCCGAGGGGTCATTAGTAGGTAAAAGCATTCTAAATAAAAACTTTTTATGATTATTTACTAAAAAGCCCATCTCGCCCCATGGATAACTTCCTACTATTTTTTTTTATGAAATTTATACTTATGTCTCAAATTTAAAATAAATTTAAACGTTGATTTCAATACAAATCTTAAAAATATGACACTAAATTCGTGAAACCACCAATATAAATATTGCAATTAGTCAGTTATATTTCTATTTCCACTCTATCAATCTAAACTGAGGTATCAAATACAAGTTAAAACATTTCATCAACCAACATCGCAATACCTCATTTATTTACGTGATTTTCCTTTGACCACTCGTTAACCCCCAAAGAGATTGGGATGTGCCGTGTAAACATGTCATCAGGTAACACAAATAAAACCACGTACAGAGAGATGTCCCTGGATCCAGAGGTCACGTTGGTTTCCATCACAATATTGACTCTGGCGAAGGTTCAACGAATCAGGATTATTTCTACAACATGATGACATCCACTGTTAAATCTAAATATAGGCCAACAAAACACATTGAGTCCTGAATCCTTATTACAATTCTATATAAGGATCAATATTGTATGGCTAACGCGCTAGTCGTGTTAAGCCCGACTGCTGAGGACGGGGAGATCTAGGTTCGAATCTCGGTCGGGTGAACTGGGGGGTGGGGGTGTTTCCTAAATGGATTTACTCTCTCCCTCCACGCAAATCCGGGTTCACTTCCTTTAATTCAACCTTCCCAATTCCTAATCCATTAGCGTAATAAGTACTTAAGCGTATAACCCAAACGGGTAGTAAGACGCGCTGCTAAATAATAATAATAATGATCAACATTGTAAAAGAGTAAAATGTTGTCACCCACGTCATGAATACAGTATAACAGATCTATTTTGATGGGAATATTTCATTATTATGTTGGATGTTTCCCTGGAAGGATCTGTTTTATTGTTTTATTGTTAGTAGAGAATGTTCATTTATTCAAATTAATCATGGCTAGTGACGCATTTAAATATAATATTATTTGAATTGAAAAATGACACCTGTACGAAGGAATCGAATCCTGGATATTTTTGCCCCTTAGTATAACAATGCTTTTATCATCGAGTTATCCATGAGTCATAACATGATTCATCTATACTCTATGTTTTATGGTTAATATTAAAAAAATATTCAAAATATTTTTCCTGGTTGGATCTCACTATATATATTCCCTTATTATGTTAAGATTAAACCAACTAGATTCCACAATTTATTTTATTACAATGTAATATTCTTCCTTAATTTGTTCTCTCATCTAGTTTCCTTGTTAGCGACGAAACATGTTAAATTTAATTAAAACGTAGGCATCTTTAATCTCTACAAGTACCTAAGGAACAGGAGACCAACAAATACTAAGGATATGGTTTCATTCTATTCTCTACTTACTCATATCAAGAGAAATTATTGTGGCCGTGAAAAAAATTATCCCAAAACTATGAAAAATCCTTACGTTTTATGTGAACATGAACAAAAAAAAAGTGAATCTTACAATTCTGTACGTCCCCATGTCTGTTTGTTAATATGACCCTGGACACGGATCCACAGTGGTTTGAAGGATTTTGTCAAAACTTTGTTTAGATATCATAGAGCTATACTACAAAAATGGTTTTTTCCCTACCCTAGCCTTTCAATTAAGTGTAATGTACTAAAGAGTAGTATATTTTTTTTACTTAGAAATTTTTCGAAAATGGCTTTAACCATTTTGTTTAAAATGTATATCTAAGATTTGATTGGCATGCCAAATAGTTTTGTATGATTGCATTTTGGGTAAACATTCGTTGAAGGGTAGTTAATTGAAGGTAAATTTTGGAAAATTCTAAATATTTCGAAAATAGCTCTTACGATTTTGTTCAAATTATATATCTGGAAATGTTGTGGTATGAAAAATAATATAAACATTTTTTTGGGGATAGCCACTCATGTATGGGTAGTTTACTGAGAATGATTGTTAAAATACTTAGAATATTTTACAAACGGCTCTAATAATTTGATTCCAAATGGGTATCTTGGGAGTGTTTTACATGACAAATAAAACTATTTACTGGGATTCGAGTAATAATTCGATAAAGGGGGCGCTTGCTAGTGTGGGATTTTTGAACATTTGAATTATTTTTTAACTTGCTATAACAATTTTGCTTAATATGTATATATGGAAAGTTTTTGGCATGAAAATGACAAATAAAGTTTTAAACATGTTTTGGGGGGGACAGATTGACCATGGGCTATTTAATAGTGACTGTTTTATTTTAGTTTGAATATTTAAAAAAAAATGGCTTTAGTTATTTGGTTCAAAATTTGTATCAGGAGATTATTTTACGTGATCAATAATTAAACTTTATGTATCTAAGATAAATTAATTTTAGCGTAGCTTACTAAAGAGAATACATAGAATTTTTTTTATATTTACCTTGAAAATTTAGTTCAAAATGGTAATATGATAATAGTTGTTCATTATATATAAGAATATGGTTTTAATGTACAAATGAAAACTATTTTCATTGTAAGTTTGCAAATAATTTATTTAAAAAAATATTTTGTCAATTATATTTTAACAATTTGGTTTAAAATTAATACATAATGAGTGAATTTTGTGCTTAACAAGATGATATGTTTGTTTTTATCAGTAAAACATAATTATTAAGGGTAGTTTTTACAAAACTTTTTTTATCCTCGTTGCCATAATACATAATATACAAAAATTGTGGGATTGAGTCCTAGTATTCATTACGTCATTATTCCAGATAATCATTTATGAAACAACAATTTATTTTAATATTCATCTAGTCAGATTTTAACTTGTTATATTTCACATTTCATTTCAATATTGAGTCCACAAGGGTCAAAACTTCGTAATAAAATTTCAACTTCTGGTAAAATATTTACGACATTTTATTTGGTGTTGAAATTCTTCATGTCATCGCATTGCTATTAAATTTCTCATTTGTAAATTTTGACCAATAAAAAATGTAAATAGCGACTATTGAGTCTAAAATGGAGATATATTTTGGTTGTACAAACATTTCTCCTAAGGGGTTTAAGGAAAAATCTCATACAATTTTTGAGAGACTTACTTATATTTAATTACTCTATGCCATTGGAGAATTATTGCGTTAAAACATAAGTAGTATCTCTTTACAACTAGAGCTCACAAAATTGTATTATTATATTTGCCAATATCTCAGAAACTGTTGGTTTTATAAAAATATATTTCATATACAAGTTTTTACTACAATTGTGCAATGCTAAGTTAGTATCTCAAATAGTTGCGAAGATACGGAAATTTCAGCTTATGTAAGGTACCCTATAAGTCATTTTCATGAGAGATGAAACTAACCAGTTTATTTATAATTTTAATCCACGCCTTGATACGTATTTTAATTAAAATCGTTAGAGCTGAGTTTGTGAAAATCGATTTTTTTCTATTTTCGCCCTTAATTAAACCATTCTTAATTATATGTTTAAACACACACACACACACAGACGGCATTGCAAATACCACTTTTAAGGGTTCGTGGGTTCATGCTACGTCGATATCCATCAACATTTCAGGCTAGATTTTCTTTTGCGGTTGCAATATTTTACCTCTAGTGTTCGAAAAGTTAAAAAAATATCTAAATTAGGGTTTAGCTTGAAAATTATTGGTTTTATAAAAATATGTATGAAATAAAATAGTTGTATTATAAATAACTCCACATATTTGGAATGATAAGTAATTTCATATCTCAAATAGTTTAGGAGATATTATACAAAATGTGAATTTACGCATCAGAACGGAGCCCTTAAGGTCATTTTGCCGATATATTGAGAGTAGCCACTTTGTTTGCAATATTTATAAATGTTTAGAAATGAAATTTAATCAAAATCGTTAGAGACAATTTTAATAAAATCGACTTTTTCTCTTTTTGCCCTTAAGTAAACTTCCCTTAATTTTAGGGTTAGGTATCCAGTTCCAAAAAAACCCTCAGGAAAGTCCATGAAAACCCTAGATACCAAGTTTTAGCCTTACTGTTAAAATACTTTAGGCTCTAGTTGGATGTTCAGACAGACAAGCAGAACGAAATTCAAAAACAACTTATTCAGATTCGGGGGGTCATGAAACGTCGATATTAATAAAAATCTCGAATTCAATATTTATGATGATCACAATACTTTCTCTACATTAAGATAGCGATAAAGTAAAAAAATACCCAAAAACTCGTAATATGTAAAACTAAATAATATACACTAGCAAACCCAAGTATAAATTGCACTATATACTTAATCAAAACTTTTTTTAGACACAATTTTAAATTTATAATTTTATGTTAAAAGAATTAATTTCCTCATTTGTTTGTTTGGACCGAAAGAAAAGATTAAAATTAGGTCAACAAGGGTCAACACTTTGAATTAAAATTTCAACTTCTGTTTAAAATTTTCAACATTTTATTAGGTGTTGCAAATCTTTATGCAATCGCATTGCTATTAAATTCCTCATTTATAAATTATGACCAATTAAAAAAATGTAAATATTGACTATTGAGTCTAAAATGGAGATAGATCATTGTTGTACAAATATTTATTCTAAGAGATTTAAGGAAAAGTATCATAAACTTTTTGAGAGACTTACTTTTATTTAATTACTTTATTATTCTAAGAGATTTAAGGAAAAATATCAAACTTTTTGAGTGATTTACTTTTATTTAATTACTTTATGACATTGGATAATTATTACGTTAAAACTTTGGTAGTATCTCTTTACAAATAAAGCTCACAAAACTGTAAAACTATGAATATATTTGCCAATATCTCAGAAATAGTTTAATTAAAATGTATTTCATATAAAAGCTTTTTATTTTTAATGCTACTACAATTTTGCTATAATAAGTTATTTATTATCTCAATCAAAATCGTTTTAGCCGATTTTGAGAAAATAAATGTTTTCTCTTTTTGCCCTTTATTAAACTAATCTTAATTTTAAGTTTAAACAGACACATATACAGAAGGCATTGCAAAGACCTCTTTGTAGAGTTCAGGGAGTCATGAGATGTTGATATCCATCAACATTTCAGTTATATGTTCTTACGGTCCCAATACTTTACCTTGAGTGTTCGAAAAATTAAAAAAATATACATATATATATGATCGTATAGCTTGAAAGGTATTGGTTTTATAAAAATTTGTTTTGAATAAAATATTTGTATTATTAATAGATCAACATATTTTAAATGATAAGTTAGTTTCATATCTCAAATTTTTTGGAGATATGATAAAAAAAATTAAAATTTACGCATTTGACCGGAGCCCTTAATGTCATTTTGCTGAAATATTGAAAAAAGCCATTTTGTTTGGAATATTTATCTATGTTTAGAAATGAAATTTAATCAAAATCGTTAAAGCCAATTTTGAAAAAATCAAGTTTTTCCTTTTTTCCCCTTCAGTAAACTACCCTTATTTTAGGGTTGGATATTCAAATCCAAAAACTCCTCGGGGCATACCTATGAAAGCCTTAGATACCAAGTTTTAGCCCGATTGATAAAATACTTTAAGCTCTAGTTGGAGGTAAAGACAGACAAACAAGGAGACATACGGAAATTCAAAAACAACTTTTTCGGATTCAAACGTTGAAACGTTTATATTCGTCAAAATATTGAGTTCGATTTTTTTTGACGATCACAATACTTTCTCTACCTCTAAGATAGCTAGAAAGTAAAAAGAGATAACGCTCACCTATCCCCCATTCATAAAATGTGTTTGAGTAATTCCCCACAACTTTGTCACAGGTAAAAGAAACGCGTTTCCTTCCCTTTCCACTTCCTGCTACGAGTGGGTGTTTTCCCACGACGTTGCATAAATCCTTCTTAACCTCCCTCTCGCCCCTCACAACATTTTCTAAACCAAGCGCGGACATTTGACCTTTTCAGACACAATACTGCGCGTTCATCAACGTACTAGTCACTCGCATGACTATCCTTTAAGTCTCGAGTCAGGAGAGAGGTCAGGCAGGAGATATACCATATTTCCCTTTTGTCCACCCCCACTTAAACTCCATCTTACCCCCACCTTAACATTATTTAATTCTCACAATTTGTTTCTTAGACATCAGTGGTATTCAACAGAATTTCCTTGAGCGGATGGGTCAGTCACAAGACTCGCGTGTCTGACTTTTATACTTAGAAAAGATGGGGTTCAACTACATCCAACTTGACAAGGACATTTTTTTTAGAAGCCCACCTCACTCCACAAATCACACTTACATTACAATTTTGATGAAAAGACGTAAAAGCTATTAGATTTATCCTCAACTATTCATCCGTTTGGTCGTATCTCTTTTGATAGATATTATTAGTACTTATAAAATAATACTAATATTATAAATACTTATCAACTAGTAGAATGTTATCAATACGGAGCACAAACAATGTTTGTATTTTATCAAAGGCTTTTCATATTAAATCTGGAATGTAACTCATTTAGGTAATACAGTTAGGATAAAAGTAAATATAATAGAAATGTAGCGCCACTTGGAGGAATTTAATTATGTCATTGCTTACGTCACCCAGTACAAAGCAACTATATTTTAATATAAAGACAGCCCAGTATACACATTTGTTTTATATTAAGTAGAATATTGACGTTAATTGGACATTGGTCTGGATTTTAAAGGTGTATTCATTATTTAAACTCCTAAAATGTGATCTGATTTTTAACAACTTAGTTTGTCTTCCAAATAGTTTTGTGGATGCAACAGCAGAGTGACGTAACAGGCTCAAACAAACAGATATATTTTTACATCTGGAATTATCTTCTCTTTACATTGGCTATAATAGTGTTGCGATAATTTTGAATCTTTTTTAGATAGCAGTGCAAATGAGACCAGTGAAACATATTTTCATCATATTTTTAAAATATTTAAAAGAGAACGAAAAAACCTCTTTAACTAGTTCTAATTTCACTGTTATCAAATGAATAAAGCATAAAAGTGCACTTCGATAATTTTTTCTCAGTGAGATTTGTTTTCCCGTTTAACTTCCTGTTTAATCGGTCGTGAGATGAGATCTTGAAGATTCAATGTGGGATTGGGAAAATGGGCGCATCCAGAAATGTACTTTAGGGAAGGCATTCAATAAATGCCTAGGACAAGATTTTGTTTAGAGGGAAAAAGGGAGGGGGAGTTTAAGGGGTATACCTCCCTTACCACATGAAGCCAAGAAAATGTATTGGTATTAAATGGCTTGAGAATATATTTGAAGGTTTATTTATAGGTTAAGCCAACGATTTATATAATATACGTGACCATAAATGTATCAAACTATTATATTTTAAAATTTTACGTTTGCACTTAATTTGTGTTTACTTTTTTTAAATATCATATCGTAAGTCTTTTCTTAAGAACGTACCTCTATAATATATTATTATTATTATTATTATTATTAGCACCGCGTATTACCACCCGTTCGGGCTATACGCACTTACGCTAATGTGTAATGGTAGGTTGATTGTGAGATGAAATGAAGGACCTACAGTTTTAACGTGGAATCCGAACCACGGTGGAGGCCTGGCATTCCTCACATTCACAAGATGTCTTGTCAGAGGTGAAGGAAGGGTTTGGTAATCAGATAAATCTTTGCCGGGACCGAGGATTGAACCCCGGCCGCCAGCATAGAAGTCCGACACTTTACCTCTAGACCGCCAGGTCACCCCTCTATCATATAGATTTGACCTCTTTACAGTGCTCTATATTTTAATTTTACTGAAAATGGTTTAAGTTTTTGATAACATTATTTGTTAGTTGGGAAGGGGAGTGACAATCCCCCCCCCCCTTGGGTTGACCGTTGCTCCAGTTGAGTGCTTGCGTTAAAATTTACTTCTTAGTTCTCTAATCTCTCAGCTGAGATATTTTTAGATCGGCGATAACAGGTGGTTACAAATACATTATTATGCTAGAAAACTGCGTAGTAATGACAGTCAACTGTTTTAGTTTTATTTCCCATTTTATCTTTTTCATTTGATAACGGGATGATTATAAACAGCTAACAGGTTAAAAAAAAGTTTTTTTTTAGCATATCGTCCTACTACCCGTTCGGGTTGTACATCTTTTTACTAATTACACAAATATTTAAGGGATTAGGGTGGTTTAATTCAGATGAAACGCATACAAATTTGCGTGGAAGGAGAGTGGAAAACCATTTAGGCAACACCACCCTTAGTATACCCTAAAGACTCTATGAGTGGAGGGTGAAGGGGATACATCGTACCCGGAACCGGGGGTCTAAAAGGGCCGGGGAATTTCCTGGCATCTTAGAAAATGTTTGCATAAATGAAGACTAACGTTCACATTATACTACTAGTTATATAGTTTAAGTATAATTTCTCATTTTTTTTAGATATAAAGCATAGCTTATTTATATTGTCTTATTTTTCTTTTTTTCAGATAGGTTTGATTAATTTTTTAAAAAGGATTAATGAAAAATGGTAGGGGCCCGAAAAAACTTAATACCCCCTGATAGAATTCCTCTCAAAGGCCCTGGAAGCCGACCGGGATCGAGTCCCAATCACACCGTCTTCAGAAGTCTGGTCTTATACGAGGGTTGCGTGTTTGACCATGTGGCCACCGAAGCGGGTAAATTATACTGTTAAAAATGTGTTTATTCTTTCATGCGGACCGAAAATTTTAAAAAAGAAGTATTTGATTCTTACTTACGGAAGTGTTCTGAAACCTACGCCCTTCGTATTAGCGAGGTATGCATGTATACACCAATAAGTCTCCAAACCAGTAGGTAGAACTAATGGTTTTTTAATGTCTTAAAACGGCTCTAAGTCACCTCTCAACGGTTACTCTACTCTTACACCGACTTAGTGGAAGATCAATGTCGGTTTGGATATTTCAGTGGTGATCTTGTTGTTTTGAGCTACAGGTTGTAGTCAGAAAACCCTCTTCGTGATATGAGGGTGAAAAAAATGAATTGAACCATATTTAAAACTCTAGTAAATACGTTGGATGTATACATACACACCAATATGTCACCAGCCTAGCAAATAAAACTGATAAATATGCACCAATGGCTCTATCTATTTAAAATGGGGGTGGGATGGTATTTTAAATATAATAGATATTTAGGTACACATACATACGTACACATTAATAATGAGAGAAAATGGTAAGTAGGAATAATATGATTTAATTAAACGAGGTACAAGGAACATCATTGGCAAATGATCTCGATAAGTACTGTCTATAAGCATTAGTTAGATATCAGGTAGCTAGATATATATCTAGGGGTTTCTTTGTCTCTGCATCAGTGGTGCTCATGATAACCGAACTTGAACTTGGCTTATGCATTTACTTGTTGAATGCACACGGTCAACGCATGACGTTAATGGATAGTATTTAGCTTTATAATCTGATATAGAACATCCTATATATATATATAGGTCAGCAAGGGGCGTGAAGCGTTTAATGGATGTTATAGATCAGATATCATCCATACCATCAATTAACGTCATGCGTTGACCGTGTGCATTCAACAATTAAATGCATAGGCCAAGTTCAAGTTCGTTTATCATGAGTACCACTGATGCAGAAACAAAGAGAACCCCTCACCTGATGGGCAAGGTTAGCTCACAAGAAATATATTTAACACTACAGGCTATGCCGGGTTGGCAGTAGCGCCCCACAAGTTGAGCCCCCAACTGGAGTTCAACAAGATACAATCATACGAAGTATTAATCACACGAGCCATGCCTGAGGGGCAGAAGTGGCCCACTAGCAGAACACCCCATCTGGAGTAAAAAGGAATGCAAGCAATACAATACCACGAGGCAATAAAGAAGGGCAAGGGTTGCCCACCGGTTGAACTCACACCGGAGTTTGGCATAAACAAATATACCAAACTAGGTATCATACTCAGGCCCTCAAATAACCCGAACTATCGCTATCCCAGCTAGCTACCTCTGAGAGAGAGATAAATGTTCACACAGTGTGTGACGTGGGATACATTCCCAGTAAGCTGCTGGCCCTAAGACTCACCTAGAGACACGCGTGAGGCGCGATAACCTGAAGCCCTAATAAACACAGAAGAATACCAACCTTACATAACTAAGCAGGTTTGAATTCTAAACTAACTTTTCCTAAATAACTAATAATTAACCCCTAGGCCTAGCCAAGACATATGCTACTCCTAATTCTTCCATCGTTATATATCAGTCCTTGTTACTTCCTCCTATCAAGCTACCCCATCGCCGTAAACAGCATGATCACTGATGAATGCTAATTTATTCGATGCGAGACGTCCGTTCCGTGGATTATTGGAGATAGCAGTCATGTCTTTTCCAAGCGAGCCGGAGAATATATAGTATTCCCAGCCGGGCATGTTGAAGCGACCAGCAACGAGGAGTGAAGGAAAATTCCCTCGACTTCCAGAAGCTCGACTCACTGAGCTAACAACTCCGGAACCTTTTTCAGTCGACACGCGAACTTTGTTGAAAGCGGTGTAACATTATCTATAGGTGCGGTCAGTCACAATCCAAGCGGCGCGGCGCCTCTTCTGATGGGGCAGGGGTCTCCGAGGCAGAGTCCACACAGTGGGTATGTAAGCAAAGTAAATATGTTTTACAAGTCTAGTATGCAGAAACAATATATCAGTAATAAACTCTTGATGAAAGACTTCAAGGAATTAATATTCATATTTTGAGGTCTATCGGGGTTAAGCCAGTTTAGCCCGTTACAAATATTAATTAAAAACAAATGTCTTTCAACAAGACTCGCTAACGTTTTCCTACTCTAATAAATGTTTCTCTAACATTCCCTAGGTTTCTAAGTTTATATTTTTTCACCTCCACTCCCCCTCAAACACCCAAAGTCAAACCATCGCACCACTAATTTCAACAGTGAGATACTATGGAACGAATTTAATTATCAACTAACGACGCCATCTACTATGAATACCAAGATTCTTTCGAATTGGTTTGTATATTTAATTGACGCACTTAAGCACTCTAAGCAATATCCCAAATATACACCAATGTGCAGAATAGAAATAGAGGAAATAAAATAAGCAGTTCACCCTACGAGAACTCTTATTTACCTCCTGATAACACTTCCTCTTTTCCTGTGACGAGTACATACACAAGCACTCTATTAGCTACACGTGGACAGAATTGACATACACAGTGCCTGCCGTAACTCCTTTTTCATGTGCTCTGTAAAAGGTTTTATTTTTGTGAGTCTCACTTTTTTGGGAAAAGGTGGGGGTGGGGGGTAACAATAATAAAATAATTACAATATGACAATAATTTATTAAACCTTTTTGTGTACACAAGAACTATAGTACAAACTCATTCACATTTATTATCCTATAAATGTAAAAATTATTAATTTAATTGCACAATTATGACTTTGATTTAGAGCAAATTCATTGATTACATAATAATAATAATAAAATATATTTAACGATATTACATTCAACCGAAATTATGGAAAGATTGGATAGCCATTATTTTCTGATGTTGATGTCTTAATCAAAGAGCGTTAACAAACTGTCAGCCGTGGTCGTAAGATAAAATCGTGGAATAAACCACGACATAAACATTCACGTCTTTTGTCACGCACGTGTGGCACGTCGATTAGTCCGGTGATCCTTTCATTTAGATGTTTGTGAGAATAGTGCGTCGAGGGCGCCTTGGAACTGAGCGACGCAATGACCAGTCTCTAAACCGCTAAATAACGCAACGGGCCTCCTAGACCCGTTCGACACACCCGGTCCACCGACATAATTATGAACCAGGCAGCAGAGTGTGGCGACGAAATTTAAAAGTTGAAAAAATATATATATATATATATATATATTATTTTTCAGTTCCATTTCAGGGCCTCCTTTGAGCTGGGCCCTGTGCCTGTGTACCTGTTGCATCTGCCTAGTTTCTCCACTGGATCTACAGTTAAAGATAATATTTATTGTTTCTTACTCTACAGTAGATATATAGACATATACTTCTACGTACATTTTGAATATACATCCTTGAAGTTAGATTGCTACATGCCATTTTCGTTAATAGAGCAAATAGTCTTAGTTGTAGAATATTTAAAAGAAATAGGTGTAAAAAAACTACTTAAATATCAAAAGTAAAGTTTTGTCATAATGTGCGACTATTTTTAGAGTTATTTAAGAATTTATAATTTCTGTTTAAATATTATTTCTTTAAATCCCACCGAATAAAACGTAAATTAATTAACATAGGAAATTTTATCTTGACTCGATACTGTCACAGACAGTCGGCGTCTTTAACTATATAGACTATTACCCGGTGGCTATATGGTCTAAGGCACTACTCTCACAATTTATTAAATTGCTGATTATGAGATCGTGGCTCAGCCTTGGTCGTGTGTACCAAGCAAAGTTTTAACTAAATGGTTTCCCATTCTATCCGCACATGTGGATACATTTCCTTTAAGTTTAACCCTCCTCATTCCTAACCCATTA
This sequence comes from Timema shepardi, assembly GCA_902151425.1. Classification (NCBI taxonomy): domain Eukaryota; kingdom Metazoa; phylum Arthropoda; class Insecta; order Phasmatodea; family Timematidae; genus Timema; species Timema shepardi. Next base: position 56,232 of record CABFVX010000371.1, read on the forward strand.
GCGTGATTAGTACATAAGCAAATAACCCTAATTTATACTAAGATGTGGTGCTAAAAAAATGATTTACATAAACTATTTTGTCAATTTTCTAGCCTGTTCTTTGATTGAATCCATTAAACGCAAGGATTTCCCTGTTAACAGAGAACATGATCAATGTCAGTGAAACGCTTCAGAAAGCTTAATATTCAATATATCATTGTTATTATCATATTAAAACAACGGCTAGACTGCCACGGGCCCTGAATGAATAATTATTCAAACCAACCTCCCCCTAGACCACACACTCTGTCAAAGGTTCATAACATCTCTATTCAGTTATTCAGATTTACTATTTACATATCGATCAATAAGTATTATTTTACCTGTAGGTCTCTCTACCTTGTTTGTGGTTGGAAGGGGTATCAGAGAGTCTTTTTCCCGGTCAGAATTCTACCAGACTTATTTAGTAGGATTTTGTTAGTAGAAAGAACCTTCGAGATCTACCTTCCTACTATAAACAGGATATGAATTTACAATTCAATGGTGTGATTCCACAAGCGAGTTATATTGATAGACAAACCGACCGAGAGAGTGGCCACCACCGTTAGCGAAGATAGTACTAACATTTGAAGGTAGAAGGTGTTATGTGGTCAGTACAACGAAACCTCCACCTATTAATCTCAGTTCTCTAAACTTGAGTCGTTATTTATTTATTCAAGTAGCCCCTCATTTATCCTCACGAGGCTGAGTTTGGCCCTGTTATAGACACGCTTCACAGGTAGATTTTGGAAGTGCTTAGGATTGAACCCAGAACCTCTGATACAGTCAATATATACATCTAAAATTAAATATATATAAAATATATAGATATAATTAAGAGAGTACTAGCGGTATATGTTGATTTCACAAGTAGAAACATGAGGAGCCGATCTTAAATCTACCGGAAATGTTTAGTTATCAGGAGGTTAAAGTTATCGATCAGATAATATCGGACACTTTAATATTTTAAGCGTATTTTTGAACAGACTTTATCTGCTGTTTAGCTATTTGTAAAACAAATAAATTTTCATGTAGATCAAGTAAGGCTGTTACTGAGTCTGACCTCATTCCTTGGCCTGCCATTGATACAATATCCAATATATTGCTCCGTGCTGTTGCGTGAAGTTGACGAAATAATTGAAATTATTAATTAAATCGAAGATATAGAAGAGTAAGAATTAATTATATCTTCTTAAATATATATCCAGGATTCTATTAATGTGTATGGGGATAAGAGTTTTGCATTTATATATTATTAAAATGTTAAAAACAGAAGATAACGTTATTTGTACTCTACCAATATATCAGGATTTATTTTTTACAAGATTCAGATATTTTCCAGAAAGATGGGAAGCTCCATTAGCCAAAACTATGTATAGATATATAGATTTAATCACGTGTTCATATTTTACAGAACTCCCTAATGCCATCCCTCTGAAAAAAAAAATCAGTTTTTAGAATTTTTGGGGTAGATAAAACATTAAAATCAGTGTGCCAAGATTCAGATTCATACCTTACCGAGCAATTTGAGAAAAACTCTATACAGACAACCAGACGTGATTGCAGAGTACTGAATCTCACCTGTAGAAAACTTTTCAGTTTTAATAATTTTGGGTGTATCCACAACACTTAAGTAATCAATATGTGAGATTTCACCTTTGTATCATATCGAAAAGTTTTAGGTTAACTCTGGAAAAACTGCCTGACAACATATGTTTTTTATTAGAAATAAAATATACGTAGTAAAAAAATAAACTCTTATCAATGTTGAAGACTAAACATACATAATGCACCGTAACAGATGGGACCCATTTTAACGGTAAACTGGAAACTCAAAAGTAATTGAAAAAAGTTCATAAAACATGTGTCCCATTTGAACTATTTTTTGAGCTATAGTCATAAGATTTCACTGAGCTATTTGTATACCATACACGATATCTCTCGGAGCTGTTTACTGGGTATATTACATGCATTATTCCTGGTTATAGTAAACATCTGGTATTTTGAAAGCGCGTGGCATTCTACGAGACAAGCTGAAGGCTTGCATTCAGGCTTTTTGAGATCTTTTCTATAACTTTAAGCAGCTCCACATCGCTGGGAGTACAAATGAATAAAACTCGAAAACAAGGTCAAATGGAACACATGTTTATATGAACTTATTTCACTGTTTTTATGTTTCCTGTCCTCCGTTAAAGTGGGTGTCACATTTTAAGCTACAGCCTATATATGATTGTATTTTCTAAAGTTACTTTTTACAAAATCCCACTTACATTTCTCGACGTCTTGTATGAGCGATTGATATTCGAAACTCCTTTGCTACCTGTTGCAAATACAGAGCTGTATTCTAGTAGTTCTTAGGATGGCATACAATCGTGTGGTGTTTTGGTGCTTTCCTCTCTATTCAAGTGAATTGAAAAGGATTATGGCGAATGGTCTTCCAATGAAGACCCTTCTAACAACGTTGAGCGTTTTGCTTAAGGACACCCCCAAACCCTCCTTTTCCACATCTCTTGCTCTGTGTGAAGGGCTTGTTGAATGATACTTTGGGGTGGGTTGATTATGTCAATACAGAATAGGACCTAAATTAAACGCCCAATTAAGTGATTGTGACGTTTCAAATCGTTCCACAAGTTGTGTAAGGCGTTATACTCACTTCGGTGTTGCCACTAAACAGGGATTTTAGGGATTAAACTGCCGTTAAGTCCACAATAAGTCCCTCCCCCCTCTTCATATGTGATACTTCTTTCTACATACTCATGTGAGTACATTTTATTTTATCTAAATTATTCTTCTATTCAGTTAGTAAGTACCTAGACGCTAGGACTAGGTACAGTGCTAAATGTACGGTTCTAGATTAAGTGTGTTTGTAAGTCGTGTGCGCAACTATAGTGTATGATTAAAAAGGACACATTACTCTTCAGTGATGTTACATATTACGCGTGTTTATAAGTCGTGTGTGCAACTAGAGCTTATGAATAAAAATAACACATTCATCTTCAAATACGTCGGTAAAACCTCCAGGTTTGGACAAATCCTTACATCACTCAATATATATAAATCAGGGGTGTGTTTAAATAAAGGTTCAGTGATTCAAATCTTTGTCAGAGCATATTTAAAACAATATATTATTCCAGTGTATTATAGACACTCTTATTGAACTAGTGATGCATTGCAACTCATCCACATTTTCGCCTAGTTATTTATTCTTTAATTATAATATAACATGAATATTAAAAATAAACAAAAGGAAAAGAAAGGTTATCATTTTAATAGCTCGATATAAAACATAAATCTACGTAATCCTAACACTTAAAGAAATTAGTTTATGTTCCGAGGGTATGTGAAGAAAACACATATAAAAACACTATAACCTTCTACAGAAAAGTTTATGTTTGTTAATGAAACACTTGGCAATCGAATACTTCCAACAAAAGTAATTATTTTTATTAAAATAGACGCTTATGATTTTCACTCTTCCGCACGAAAGAAAATACTCATTATTTTCAATTCACTGCACAAAATTAAGATGATAAGAATATGAGGTAGTAGCAAGATTATTTTAAAATTTCAATCTACATTTCATGGAACGTGATACTTTTTTTTAATGAACTTTGACATCAACAACAATATTTTCATATTAAATTTCTTGTGGTTGGGGAATTTCATGTGGTATTTGTAGTATCCGTTATATAAAAAGTTATCTGTTTCACAGTTAATATTATAAATAATCGTAATGATTCAAATATTGGTGAATGCCTTTTTAAAAAAAAGAAACTTCATCAAAAATAAAAAAAAACACAGGAGCATTCCATTGCCTACATTTTTTCAGCCTTGTATTCGAAAAAATAATAACATAGTTCAACATCCAAATATCATTTTATTTAATATTTCGCAAACAATTTTTTTAAATGTTTCAAAGTACTCTGACTTGCAAGCAACAGAAATAAAGTACAACCAGATTATCCTCAACCCCTCGACCCATTTTAGAAATATGTAGGCCAAGTGGTTTACAACAGGGCTGTCTAACTTGAAAAAAGCTAAGGACCTCATTTAATATTTCTAGACAGTATGTGTGCCACACACGCGGAAATGAGGTTTACACAGTATCCTTTTTTTTTAATTGACACTTTTAAACAGAAATTCCGTTCCTATTTTACTGAGTTATTTTGTTTATTTTGAAATTATTTGCTTTGATTTTTATAAACTAATCTAATTCAAAGTTTGTTATTATTTTGATAATAATTGATATGATCTAAGACCTAAGTTAAAATAGATATTTAAGGCGAATGCTGAGTATAGACACATTCAGTAAAGAGTAATATTAATTAGATATCTAACACTTTCTTTCTTCTTCTTCTTATTATTATTATTATTAGCACCGCGTCTTACTACCCGTCCGGGTTATACGCACTTACGCTAATGTGTAATGGTAGGGTGATTGTGAGATGAAATGGAGGACCTAGAGTTTAACGTGGAATCCGAACCACGGTGGAGGCCTGGCATTCCCCACATTCACAAGATGTCTTGTCAGAGGTGAAGGAAGGGTTTGGTAATCAGATAAATTTGTGCCGGGACCTGGGATTGAACCCGGGCCGCCAGCATAGAAGTTCGACACCTTACCCCTAGACCACCAGGTCACCCTTTCTTTCTTCAATGCGCGGTATTTTTAATTTTCGGACAAATTAAACAGATGCATGTTGCATGATAGGCCTATGTACTAATAGCCAATATATTATGTTAAAAGAATTATAATAATTAATATATAGCACAGAACAGCAAATAATATACACAACATATTTTTAACTGTTTAAGCCTGATCTGGTTTAAGGAAATACTGGAGGACTTTGTATCTATTTTAAAACTTTTATAATGCGTTGGGTGCTGCAAAATATGCTGCCAAGGGCCAAAATATGCTGCAGTTCGTGGGCCACCAGTTGGGCAAGCTTGTTTTAAAACATACACATCATACTCAATACCTCTAACCATTTGAGATCTTAACCACAATCATTATTTATGTTGGAACTTAAAATATACCTACTAATCCTAGATTGTGCACGCTTAGCAGCAACTATCCCATTTACGAACGATACTTATCTATTGCATAAGTCATTTGAGTCAATGTATATTCTCAAACAATGCACACACGCCACACGACCGGTACCGGGTGAAGACTACTTTTATCTTTAACTGTGATTTAATTTGAGCCAAATACAACTATGTGGAGTTATTGGTACTAGAAAACGCATTCCCTGAACCTGATGTAATCAATGTTGGTGCACACGACGACATTTGAACTCCAATGTAACTGTGCATAGTTACCACTAGATAGCATATAAGTAGCTGTTCTTACTGTATAGGGTATGATCAGCCTTTCCCTGTGATGTAATTTGAGTCAGCTTCCCAGCGAATAGGTAAGGAGATTACTACTGGACAGTACCTGTTGGGTTCGACCGATAGATCTTTGAGGCTGTGACGCCATTAGAGGCAAAAGTGTTGGCTGTTGGAGTCATTGATCTCTAAAATTTAACTGGATGAACATCTGCGGCTAATATTTTCAAGCTGTAGTCTTCACACAATTATGTAAGAGAGAAAGAAACTTTTGGGTATCTCTTTTTTTCTTACACACATATGAGGCAATATGGCATATTTTGACATCATTCGCTAATTTGTATGAATATATGATATATATATATGTATGATTAGTTAAACGAAGTAGGTGACCTGGTGGTCTAGGGGTAAGGCGTCAGACTTCTGTGCTGGTGGCCAGGGTTCAATCCTCGGTCCCGGCACAGATTTATCTGATTACCAAACCTTTCCTTCACCTCTGACAAGACATCTTGTGAATGTGGGGAATGCCAGGCCTCCACCGTGGTTCGGATTCCACGTTAAACTGTAGGTTCTCCATTTCATCTCACAATCACCCTACCATTACACATTAGCGTAAGTGCGTATAACCCGAACGGGTAGTAAGACGTGGTGATAATAATACTAATAATAATAAATAGTTAAACGAATTAAATGGGTAATAAAAGGTTTGAATAGCATAGCTAAGTTCAACACTTATGGTTTGTTTCTGTAAATAAGTCAATTCAGGCTAAAATAATAATACTTCCTACAAGCCTATAAGCTAAATGATCGCTTGAACGTAAGACTTATACACAAAGTTTGTCATTCAAACAAAAATAACCAGGTCTTTAGCGACCATATTACATTATAGTTATCGAACATTAAATATATTATGGTTTCTGAAATCAATATACAAGTTGAGAGCCTACTTTAAATATATTGTAACATAGTAATAATTACTATAAGCCCTTTAAGTTAAATGATAGTTTGAATGTAAAACTACTACACAGAGTTTGTTATGCAAACACCGTTAATTAAGTTTTAAGCCATCTTATTTCATTATAGTTAACGAACATTAAATATAATATGGCTTCTGAAGGCCACTTGACAAGCTAAAAGCCAACTTTAAATATATTTTAATATAGTAATACTTCATATTAACCTATAACCTAAATGATAATTAATATTAAACTACTAAATAAAAAGTTTGTCATTCAAACGAATATAATTAAGTTTGAAGCTATCTTTTTTCATTTTAACTATCGAACTTTAAATATTATATTGTTTCTGAAACCATTATATGATATAATAACCAATTCTAAATATATCCTTGTGTTGGCAGAATGTAAACAAACAACATGGGCTTTAGCTACATATTTTAATATATCAGAGATTTTATTCTTATTTATATAATATTACCTTTAAAACTGAATTGTATATCCTTTAATGTAAATGTATCTTCAGTCAAGTGGGGTATTACACTTCAATAATAAAAAACAACTTTTATTCACGGACTTCACACTTTTGCATAATAACATTGAAATAAACCATTAAATTTGTTCCCTCGCGGGCAAGCAGACGACAAACCTAGCGTTACAAATTGGTCCATTGCAAGGGGTGTGTTTATGTCCATCCAGAATAGTATAGAGATCACTGGTTGGAATAAACTGAGTTTACGGTGAAAGCCTACAGTCTTGTTTGATGAGCTTCCCTGTGACCTTATCAAATAAACAGCTACATAGTGGAAACGAAAAAACAAAGTGTGATGTTTGTTCTGTTAGTGGTAGATTTGATGTGCTATCTAGAATTAATTAGTCCATCCGATTGATTTATCGGTTAAAATATAGTTAGTTAGTTAGTTAGTTTGCAAACCAAGTTTTCTTCTACTGAGTTTAGTGCCATATTTACACTAATAAAACAAATATAGGGAAGTAGATTAGGAAAGAAATATATCTGAATTTACTTGACCGGAAAGTGGAAAAGAATTTAAGGAAAACTAGCCTCAATTAACTCAGTTTGGATTCTAATCTTGATCTCCTCATCATAGTAAAACCAGATTATATGAGCCTGGCATTTTTTTCTACGTGACCACTGATGTGGTTAGGTCATTGGTTAGTATAAAAATATGTTTATTTTATATGTTTATCACGTTAGTTAAATCAAATAAAATGTAGTTATTAACTGAGTTAGAGAAAGTTGATGCGATATGTGTTTAACAAAAAAATAACACATGTTTTTTAAATGAGTTCTACTAAAGGTCCACATTATTTTGTTCTTGAGCCCTCGGAGAGAAAGTATTGTGATCATAAAAAACCTTAAGATTTTGATATTAGTCGAAGTTTTATGAACCCCTGAAAACGAGAAAGGTGGTCTTAGTGATTCCGTCTGTTTGTGTCTGGGTCTTAAACCGAAACCATTATACAGATTTGACTAAAAATGTGTATACCTATAATTTTATAGTTTTACCCAGGGAGTTTTTGGAATTAATTAACTGAACCTAAAATTAAGGCTAATTTAATGAAGAGCAAAACAAGAAAAAAATTATTGTCTTGAAATTTGCCCCAAAAGTTTGGATTAATTAATGTATCTAGATTTTGTTTATCCAGACAAACCAAATTTAATCAATAGTTTTGCCATAAAAATGATTTTAAGAGTACCTTAAATAATTGGAAATTCCAATTTTGATTATATCCCAGCATTTATTTGGGATACAAAATGACTTATTATACAGTTGTAATAGACCCTACTATTAAAAATATAAATTATTTATTTGAAACAAATAGCTGTCAAACCAATAAATTTTGAGTAAATTTGTATGTACTATAGAATGTGAAATTGCTTTTTAATGGACATATATGTTTCTCCTTTTTTTTCAATATTTCTGTAACGTTATAATATTTCAATTTTGCACTTTGGTGGAGTGTTTCTGCACTAATGTGTATTATTTCGTTTCACGAATCTTATTAGTTTTTAGTAAATGTATCTTTTTTAAGATAAAGATGAAAAAAGTATGTGTGGTGTACTGTACCATTTATTTCTACACGATATTGAATAAACAATAATCGCCACGCTCTTGCAAACTAATTGTATTCCCTTCAACAAGGGATGAAATAGAATAAGAACGTGAGAATTTAGTTAAATATGAGAATTTCTCATGCAGCTGGAATAAAATCAGGTTAACATGACACACACACAATTTTTTTTTATCCACGTACTAAATGAAAATACAAGCGATGGTTTGTTTAGACAACGTTGGCTTTTGGTTTTTTATTCTGTTTTTACTGACATCATGTGGTATTGGCGCAGGTTAAAATAAAACATAACTTCTGTCTGAGTTAAAACTGTCAGAGCTATGTTTTTGTTATGGGGTTTAAAACAGAGTTTCGAAATCCTGTCAGTTTTGTTTTGACGTTTGATATTTGTTGTATTTAGTGGGTTTTTTTTAAGCAAAGGGCTTTGTTAATGCTCTTTAATATACTATTGCAGATGCAATGCTGTAGAATGTGATATACAAGTCGTGATGTAAATTTTGTCTGAAAGTAATAATTATATATTTTTTCCTCCCGAAAATGATAAATAAATAACAGCTTAGAAATTAGAAATAATTTGACATATTTGATATGTATCCCCTTATATATATACATATATATGCCTATATGTGTATATATGTGTATATATATGTATATGTGTATATGTATATATACATATTATCAAGGTGCATGGTGGTGCACCAGCAAGATCTTCAGTAACGCCATACATATTGGAACGAGATTAGTGTCTGAGGGTGTGTCCAGCACACTTCTCTTGGTCTACCCTAACTACTCTTTCTGTTCTCTCTATCTCCCTCCTTGCTTAGCAGGTATGCAGTGGCAGTCTCACTTGCCTTGGGGATTAGAGAGAATAGGGGGGAAGAAAAGGCACAAGTCTGGAAGAGACTGGGCTCTTTTTATTCTAGTCCAGTATTCTAGAAATAAAGGATTCCAGACTCTTAGCTGTGACCACCCCTATATATATAGGGTCGGTAATAACAAGAGGAGTTTCAGTCTGAGTCAAGGTTAGCTAAGTGGGTGGACCAACGCGTCCGGGCAAGCGTGTCCGGGAGTGGGCAGCGTGGCCAGCGAGTGGGTCGGCGAGTCTTAGCGTTCGTGTATCGTGGGTCATCGCAGTATGTCGTGTGCTGAGACCAGCGGGGATTTAAAGGGACTATATAGGGGATACATAGATATTTTATCGTTATTGTGAACTGTGTTTGTTACACCCATTCTACTTCCTTTTACTTACGACCAAAAATAATATAAAAGAGAGTGGGGGTAATCTAAAGAACATTCAAAAAGGTAAAACATCTGCAAGTTTAAAAAAACATTCTGAATGGTATATTCAAAGTAATAATAACAGAGCAGAATACTTTACATGGTCTCAAAAATAAAACTGAGGCATGTTGAAAATCTTAATTAAATAATAACTTCATATATTATTTCGCGCAGTTAAATTGAGGGGATGTTACAAAACACGTAACCTATCCTACAATTAAATGGGTCAGATACACGACCCATAATGTTGATTATAGTACAAACAATTATTGCAAATAATATCCATCAGGTAATTATATAATGACAAAATAAGAACCTTATAGGCATCTTTAAAATGTTACCAAAGTGTCTGATTCACTCCAGTGAATGCAGAATTCAAAACGTTGATATAAATAATTAATATCTCTCAGATATTTAAATGACATTAGTGTTTGGCTAACAGACTTTAGTCGAACTCCCGCGGGACTATAGAATCTCGACACAAAAATTGGAAACGCCAAAAAGATCTCTACTTGCTAACAATAAAGATAATACAATACTTGAAACAAAGCATAGCAAAAGATTTGGAAAATATATTAATCATATTCTGAAAATTGAAAAATGACACCTGGACACGGAAATTGAACCCGGGACGTTCGGCTTAGTACGCCAATGCTCTTACCACTGAGCTATCCAGGATTCGTCCCGTGCCCATGGTCATTCTTCACTCATAGTTTAAGGCAGAGTCTAAGATGGACGTGCGGAAGTCGTCAGCTTATAAACATGTGATTATCTAAGATCACAGCCATCAGACAACGCAGCCATTAGCGACTCGGTAGTTGGCATTTTTGCAGCCATTCGACAATTATATATATAAATTTGTACAGGGTTCGCATATATTAATGAAACAAATAGCCGAAACTATTGTTAATGCATTTTAGTGGGGATAGTCCCTCATAGATATCATATTCTGAAAATTGAAAAATGACTCCTGGATTGCTCAGTGGTAAGAGCATTGGCGTACTAAGCCGAAGGTCCCGGGTTCGATTCCCGTGTCCAGGTATCATTTTTCAATGTTCAGAATATGATATCTATGAGGGACTATCCCCACTAAAATGCATTAACAATAGTTTCGGCTATTTGTTTCATTAAATATATTAATGTCAAATAGTCTCATAATATATTAATTTTATCGATAAGAGAAAGTTAGGTTACTTTAATCAATAGTTCAAAATGCAATATATAAAAGAAAAACTACCCTAAAAATGCAAATACATTTACTGTTAACCACAGTTTCAAAACAATTTACATTTAAAACGTCCAACAAAAAACAAATTAATAATTGTGGTTATCTAAAAAGTCTAAGTATCGTGACAAACTCTAGCGCCCAAGTGGCGACAGAAGTTAAATAGAGTTTCATTTCAAAATATATGTTAAAAAAATTGAGAATAGAAATATTACGCCGCCTAATCTGACTAACACTAAAAGTTTAATTTAAATTAGAGTCCAAAATATAAACCACTCTAGATTATGTTCGTAGAATATAAATGCATGAATGTTTATCCCGACATCGTCTAAGTCCAGGACAGCACTTATTCTTGAAGTGTTGAAATCAAATAGTCATTTTAGTATACACAAACATCGCTCAATATAGAGTTTCATTGCTAGGGACACAAAGTGGGAGAACAGAAGACTCGACTCGGTCAGTGACGTCAATTCGGTCTTCTAAAAGCTTCCGATCATCACGTAGACCACTTGTTGTCAGAGTTCCATCTGACTTTCAAACGATATTTCTTCAGTCTCCTGATGTTTTGGATGGAATTCACGTCACTCTCGTCAGAGGGCAGGTAAGTAGTCTTCCTCTAGTTAAGGTAATTTCTGGCCGGACCATTTTAGTGTATCGTTGATCAAGTTGGTGGTGACATCAGCTGTTGGAGCATCATAGCTCGCTTGACCCACTCCCTCAACTAGGATTCCACGTGTGTTGGCCCATCTTGGTGGTTGCTCTATCCAAAAGATACAATCGGTAAGTACATGAACAGTTTTATTTTGTACTAGATCCTTCCCCCTCCCCCCTAACCACCCGCATTATTATTTTCAACACACATATTGAAGAATCATCATAGACTCTACCATAAAATATGAGTGACTATCGACATTTTTATGAGGAATAAATCTAATTTTCAAATTTCAAAATAAAATATAGCCTATGTTACTCGCAGATAATGTATCTTTATATTGGTGAAATAATTTTTTAAATCGGTCCAGTAGTTTTTGAGTTTATCCATTACAAACAAAAAATCAAAAAAATCAAATCTTTCCTCTTTATAATATTAGTGTAGATAGAGTTTATTTTCATTTTATATTCTTGTCTTATGTTGTTCAGAATTGTTAATTATATAGAACGAAACACCGAAAAATACAATAGAGAAGAGTACTATTGTAGGAAGATAGTTAGTCTCGATACTATTTGGAGTGAATAGTATGAATCAAATAGAGAGCTAAGCGTGAAGGTTAGCATGGGGGCGGTTCCTTTTGGAACTCAATGTTACATGTTAATAATATACATTTTTGTGCCATTTAAATATTTGAATAGTTATTATGAACGTGTTTTGTAAATTTATATTATTTTATTTATTTATATTTTTATATGTTCTATTAGTTTATTAACTTATAGACATAATTATTACTAGGCCTACTATTATTTAATTCAATTACTAGTTTAGTTATTAATTTAACTAGATCTTAATCAGTGTATAACATTTTAGAAAACATTCTAATTGTATCTTTCGTAAGGAGTAAATGAGTATAGTAAAAGCCAGGACCTACAGGTTGTCATTAATAATTTACAAAGGTATTAATTCAGATAAATTTAATTAATAAATTGCATATTGAAGATAGATATCGTTGTGATTAACACTTTTACTAGTTGTTTATACTAAATTTTGTCTGTTTATCCTTTAACACACATTGATATTTAAAATATTTACCTTGACTATATTTAATATAGTATGAGTCAAATTGGTCAAACTAACAAACATGACATATTAGTGTTACCACACAATTAATTTACAAAAAGGTTTTAATGAAAGTGAAAATAAAACATTAAAACAATAAGTTAAAACATATCTATTCAAAAGTTGGCGATTGCTTGTATTGTAAAAGTTGCATTATTCAAATAAATTTACTAAAATATTTTAACCCTATTTTTGTATAAAAAATTATCGATGTCTTATTTTTTTGTTACCGTTACTTTTTTCAGTGTTTCACTGTATGATGGAGATTACTGTTAACCTTAGTTATCTGACATGTTTCGGTATTAGATTTTACGTACCAGGTCCGCTTACATCTACGAGTCGTGGTAACAAAATCATGGTCCATCACCTAACGACTTCCATGAATATGATACGTACTATACCATGGCGTTGATATAAAGAGATGTATATTATCCTTTAACTACGCCCAGTGCCAAAAAAAGTGGTTTGCGGGATGCCATCTGTCTGTCCATCAGTCTGTATCTTGTGACAGAGAGACTGAGGCTTGCATCGGTTACCTACAGGTGCTCGGTATGGCCCTGCGGACTGGTATGCCTCCATTAAACTACTTTAGTTATACACATAGGGCTGGGCCGAAAGCCCGCGGTCAAGTTTGCTCGAGGTGGTGGTCCAGAAATAGGTTGAACTCTGTGGGGCAGTGCAGTTTAATCGCCGAAGAGTGATAGCGTTGACAAAGTGGTCGGGTCCAGGCTCCTGGAGTTATGGGCTGTCAGACCTCGGCTCTTATGGTTCTGGGCCTGTGGTCCTGGGCCTTTCTATTCGTGCAGTGAGCCGTTTTAGAGATCTGTTGCTAACCTGGACAGTTAGTAGTGTATGGGCTAGAACATGGGTGCCTCCACTCGTACGCTTGAGGAGTGGAGAGTTACATTCCCACGCGCAATGGGTGCAATCCCATTCCCCTACACACGGGGAATAGTGGAGGTCACAAGGTCTCTTCTGTGAGCGCAAGTAAGTGGCTCCAGTTAGGCTGGATAGGTTGAAGGAACGAGTCCCCTGTGTAGTTCCAACCAGTGAGTGACTGAAAAGGGAGGAGGAGTTAATTCTCGCCTCCCTGGGTATCCGGCCTGTACCGGAACATCCCACCCACCCTTTGGGGTGCGGGGATTGGAGCTTTTTTAGGTACCAACCTAGAAACTGCCCTGGGCCACGATGTCCAGGGGTCCTTGGTGCCACTTCCCTGCCAAATCCATAGCACGTTAAAGCCAAGCCAAACCAGTATCCTCGCTTAGAACCGATGCCAATTTTCCGGTCGGGCTAAGCAACTTTGTGCCTAAGGCTATAATTAGTTTCCCCGTAGGGGTTTTTGGATTTATATATATCCCACACGAAAAGAGCTAAAAACAATTTTCTTGAAACAGCCTCTAACGATTTTAATTTAAGCTAGTGTCTTAGTCACTGTTTAAAATAACAAATAGAATGGCTTATATAATTTTAAAGGAAAAATAACTTAGTGGGTACTTTACATAAGTGAAATCACTCCAATTTTGATAATATGTCTTCAACTATTTGAGATATGATATAACTGATCTTTCAAAAGCTATAGAACTATTATGACTAAAATAATTAAATGAAATATATTTTCATAATACCATTATTCTTCAAGCTTTAAGATATATATATTTATTTTTAAATGTAGGTTTGGAAAATGGGGAGTTGATAGTAATGCTCTTTGGAGAACCGATATATTACATTTTTATTGACATATTTTTGTAAAACAGTGTGTATTATTTCATCTATTCACTTTGGTGGTTTATCATGCTCTTTTCTTTCTCATATAGAGAGAAAGTATTATAATTGGGAAAATTCTCAACTTCAAGATTTTGTTAAATATTTGCGTTTAATATGTGCCCGAACTTAAAATATTATATTTTACAATTATGTCCGTCCCCACGTCTATTTGTCTACCTGTCTGTCTGTACCTGGCCACGTATCTGAAACAGTTTTTTTTCTAACAACTTGGTTCAAACTTGATATTATATAGATAGGGCAATATTTCGGGACTTTATTTTTATTTTGACCTTTGATATCAAATAGTTTAATTTAATTTAATTTATTTGAGATATTTAAAGTGCACTTTCTGAACTGATTGATTTTATCAGAACACGACTTACAACATCCAGTCCCCGGACATTAATTCGTCACTGTGAAAGAGAAAACCCACATTTTATACATACATGATAGATCTGTAGGCAGGACCTTAAGGATTATTTTGGAATTGGATATCCAACCCTAAAATTAAGGGTAGTTTCTTTAAGAGCGGAAATAGAAAAAATTGATTTTATCAAAATCTGTTTTAAAGATTTTGATTAAGTTTCAATTCTAAGATTCTATCAATATTACAAACAAATGGCTACTCTCAACTTTTCGTCAAAATAACTTTGAGGATTCTGGCCTAATGCGTAAATTCTAAATTTTAATTTTATCTCCATAAGTATTTGAGATATGAAATTACTTATCATTGTATACATATAGGTATATTTATAGTAAACATCTCTTACTTGAATAATATTCTTATAAAAGCAATCATTTAGGAGATATAAGCAAATATATTAATACAATTTTGTGAGCTCTAGTTGTGAAGAGATACTATTTAATTTTAAACGCAACTATTATCTAATGCCATAGAGTAAGCAAATAAGTATTTCATGAAGTTAATGTTTTTCCTTTAACCTCTTAGGGGAAATGTTCGTACAGCACAGGGGCGAATCCAGGATTCTTGTGAGGGAGTGGGGGAAGGCCGTGGGTGCTCCCATCAGGATCAAGTCTGGGAAGGGATTTGGGAGGCACCTCAAGAAATGTAGACATAAAAAATACTTCAAAATTTGAGAGAAAATCCTTAAGTAATGTTTCAGTGTGACGCTAGACTCTAATGAGGTGTGTAACTCAAAATTTGTGACTAGTATTGAAATTTATCAAAAGAAAATAATAAGAATATTGGTGACCTGGCGGTCTAGGGGTAAGGTGTCAGACTTCTATGCTGGCGGCTGGGGTTCAATCCTCGGTCGCGGCACAGATTTATCTGATTACCAAACCCTTCCTTCACCTCTGGCAAGACATCTTGTGAATGTGGGGAATGCCAGGCCTCCACCATGGTTCGGATTCCATGTTAAACTGTAGGTCCTCCATTTCATCTCACACTCACCCTATCATTACACATTAGCGTAAGTGCGTATAACCCGAACGGGTAGTAAGACGCAGTGCAAATAATAATAATAATAATAATAATAAGAATAAGAATACCAACAAATAGTTATTATTAAGAGGAAAATTAGTTTAAACATTATAACAATTATTATATAAATAGTTTTTTAGCTATTCAATTAATTAGACAAAATATATTGAATTATTCAAATTTTCGAACAATCGAACTTTAACTCCACTCTATAGTATAGTTAGTTATTTCTAATTATAAATATAAATTTTACCACTAAGCCACACTTACACGTTAGGTGTGTATTATTATTCAAATATTTGGTTTAAATCACGTTATTTAAAGATATATTATTTTAAAACTCACTATTTATTATTCATCATTGAAATAGTAATAATAAAAGTGATAAAATAAATTTAAACCTAAACCAGGCTCGCAACTTATATTTGGGTTATTTCATTAATGCCTATTTTCACCACTTTAATATTTAAGGTGATGTCTTAAATCTTAATAGTACCAAAAATAATTTAAAAAATGAAATATGGTAAGTGAGATAATATTAAGTGACAATAAATTTAGTAGTGACTTTAACATTGATTTAATTGGTTTAATTTTTTGAAGGGGTGCGTGTGCCCCCCATGCCTCCTTCCTGAATCCAACCCTAGTACAGCAATGATCTAACTTTCTCATTTTATAATCAATAGTCAATAACTACTTATTTTATTGGTCAAAATTTATAAAAGAGAAATGTATTAACAATGCGATAACCATTAGATGTTTATTCGCTAATAAAATGCTGAAAACTTTTAACGGAATTCAAAATTTTAATACGAAGTGTTGAACCTTGGGGACACAATATCAATATTTTTTATTGGTCCAAAAATTAAAACGAAGAAGTTAATTTTTTTAATAGAATTATAAAATTTAAAACCGGGACTCAAAAAATGTTTTATCTATGTATAGCCCAATTTGTTCCCAGGTCCGCTAGTTTATATTATATTACGAATTTTGTGTAAATGTCTCCATTTTTAAACAATAGAGCGAGATAGTCTGTGCATAGTTCCGTACCATTTATTTATCCTTGAATGTGATAATAAAAAGAATAATAAAAATGACTATGGGTTTTAAATGTTTTAAGTTTTAATATTCTTAATAACTTAATTATTTTTATTAACTGGTCCGAGATTTGTATTGAGCAGGGCTATATAGGTGTTTAGGAGATTTGGATCAGATCAGGATAGTCTTGTAATTTCCAATGCATTCATAGAGTTGTCATAACAGGAATGAAACATCAACTCTCTAATATACATTGAGTTAGGTCAGTTCTGTTGACATTTGATTTTTGTTTATTTACGATATCTCTCATTCAGCACGGTTATATGAATATAGTTGCAATAGGATTGGCCAATTATGAGATATTTTACAGTACCTTTCGGTATTTATAAATATAAATTAATAGTTTTAAAAGTGAATATTGTGTCTATGATTATTTGAATTGGGGAAAACAATCCCAGATTGCAATCGGGAACTCTCATACAAAAAATGTCTAAAGAATGGTGACTTAAATAATTCGGGGAGTGAAAAGTCACGTAATAACCGGTTATATTCTCCAGTCCAGGACTAGCAACACCAACATTGAAGAAAAACATATTTTGGAAAGTACAAAGTGTATTTTGTATTTACTTTGTGAATCTGCCAAGGTATTAATCATATAATGAAAAGTTTCTGTAAGCATTTTTAGTTTGCTTAGTTTCAACCACTATCGCAGAATCCAAACGACGATTTATTATTTTAAACTGATCAACTTTTGTGAAGGGATGTTAACTTCGCATTCATGTGTGACAAAGAACTACACTTTGTGAACATTTCTCCATTATTAAAACGTGTATAAACCTAAAGGGTAAGTTATCCCGTAACTAATGAACTTTCTGTAAATTAACAGAAGGGAATCTATCATGATTTTTTATAAGCGTCTCTTTTAGTATCCATCTTGAGGATTGAAAATGAATTTATATAAATAATACTTAAGGCCCTTGGCCCCGTTGTGTGCAAGTTTAAAACCTATTTTGTGGGTTGGTGAGCGGCAGGGTGAAAGGCGTGACGTGGCTTCATAAACGACCAGAGTATCCTTCCGGGCCAACAAGAAGAGATGGATCATGGAAACTGTAGATGGCGCTATCTACCAGACAGGGCTTGCAGAAGAATCATACGTTTGGAAATATCAGTTTTCTCGAGAAAGAGTAGAATTTTTATGTTAATATTTTCAAAACCACCTCTAAGATAATACATCGATGTTTATTAATCGTTAAAGTTTCTTTTTCTTTTGCTTAGAAGCTGATAGATTTTTATTGAAAAATGTCAATTTATCTATATTTGATCGCTGTTAAAATTATTATTCTTGAACAAACCGTTTCCGAAAAGAAAATTGCAAAACAATAAACATTCTTGAGGTTAACCATTTGTTCCCATGGCTCTGAATTTCCAAGCCAATCACCTTAATTTGTTTTTGAAATACTTTAAATATATTCAATTAATAAACCTTTCTTAATTAATTATTGTCTGTTCACCTGAAATTAATTTAAATGTAAATAACAAACTTGTATTATTATATCCTTACGTAAACTATTACTATTTGTCGTCACAGAAACTATGTGTAAAACACTTATATGAACCACTGTTTAATTTATAAGAGGGCACATCACATTGTTTTGTTTACTGTATTTTACTGTTGTATTATGTCTCACTTTATTTTCGTTAATTGAGTATATATAATAGCCTATGTTCAATCAGGTAATATAACACTAGCACAATACACTAGAACATCAAATTCCACAGAAGGCCTGACTATTTATTTTATTTATCAATCCCTGGTAGTATATGTACCTGTGTTACCTTCCACTTCTATAGGTCCTAAAATACCTGGTGGTCCCGAGGTCAGTGATAGTGTCTACCGAAGTTTACTGAGGAAGGTAATAGCTTTGGACGGCCTCCCAATGCTTATAAATTTAATCTCTGTACGCCCTGGTATCATTACAATCTAGGCTAGGTTTAAAAATGATAGTGTATTGTAGATTATCCAATTTGGACACAAGTACATTGCCTTTCGAAACATCATGGTTTGATACTTTTGGTTTATACTCAGAAGACATTGTTTTGTTCACTGAGCACGTTAAAATAATTATAAAATGAATTAGTTTCAATATAGATTTTAAATGAAAGGAAAACTGATTGAGAGCATCATCATACCATCTGTCATGTCGTATGCACACAAATCAGTGATAAATATATAAGCCAAATAATAGACTAGAGCTAATATATAAGAAAATATAAGTTAAGATGTTTGCATCTATAATAAATCGTATCCGTTAAGATGAAGTTCGTCAAGTTGAAATAACATTTGAGACGTTATATTGTTAGAATGAGTAGAAGTAAATTTTTAATCGTGTATATCATAAGAATATTGGAAGGTACATATGAATTCATGTCTTGTGATTGAAATTAAAATAGTTCCAATTAGCCTTACAATTTTATCTCCACACATGAGTCTATTACCAACATTCATGTATAAATATACACGCCAAGCCAGGTCAAATATTGACGGGTGCTATGTAAATATTATGTTACTCTGTAGCTTTATATATTTTGTAAGTAATTTCACTCTAAACGTTGATTTGCGAGTGAAATTACATTCAAACAGATTAAAACTGAATGGTTCTTGTTATTTTATATAAGAGGCGAGTATTCTGCCAAGCTTGTCTATCTCATGCGTGCCTGTGTGCAAACCCTACCAGTGCTACTGTTATTTGAAAGTCTAAGCAGATTTAGCTTTGCCTGGGGGTCTCAGTATTACAATTTCACACATCTACCGCTTTACAGAAACCCGCTTTATAGGTCTACGCACAATTCTTAAAACGGAAGATGGAATATCGTAGGAGGCAGTGGGGGAATGGAGGGGTTAGATAAGAGGTGGAGGGGGTGTTTCCATTTAAATTAAGGCCATGGCAGGGATGAGAAGAAATATTCGAATATATTTTGAGAAATATGTAAAGCCCATATATTTTCATGCTATTTCTATACAAAAGTGTGCAAAGGGATTTCTTCTGGGAGAGGTGGGGGTTAAAATTAAAATGTGTCGTAGTATATGAAAAATAATATAAACCTTATATTTAAATCTGAACTTAGTTAGAGTATACAACATTAAAATTATAAACACAGTTCATAATATATATTTAGGAAAATTGTATTTTAATTCCACGCTAATACAAGATACACCTCATATGAAGGGTACAGGGGGATTTTTTTTATTTTTAATTCACACCACAACACATTTTCCAGAACAAAAATGTTTATATCTCAATCCTCACAAGGGCTTAATTTAATTGTGACAGATACCTCTTTAATCATAATCTCAAGTGCACTAGAATGGTCTCATGATTGTCTAACAGATGGAAGCACCAACTCACTTTGAGCTAAAATGGAACCTTCCATGTCACCCCCACCCCACCCTGTATTTAAATAATGATATGGACGTTCCCTTGAGCCATCGAAAACATCTGGAGAAACTGAACCATATTAGTATTCTGGTAGGAAGAAAGGTTTAGAGAGAATACGAACATTCATGTTTTGCGGCCAACATTGATAATATTTTACTTATATTTATAGTATTATTTTATGGGTATTGATAATATTGAGACATACATTTTAATTTTTTAACTTTCGGGGATTGACACCAAGATAATAAAATGAAGACTTGTACTGTTGCATTTTTGAAACATCCCTTAATATTCTCAATAATAATCAAAAATACATACTTTAATATAATAAATCAGATTATTATTGAAGTAATAATATTAAATAAATGTCTGAATAGCATTGTATTTTTGTAAATTGTATATATAAATAGTAAAAATAAAAACTACAATAATGTTAAACTGTTACAAAGCATATCTTATTATCAGAGATAAATATAATCAAATATTGTAAGGCATTATTTAATATTTTATTGAATTACAAGATTACTGATTTCTTACTTATAATTATTAATGTCTAATTTTATTTTATTACAAACTTGCATTCACTCATACTTACTTGATCAACCATTTTACTGCTGTTTTACTCATTATTATTTAAAAAAAATACATTTATTACTTGAGTTTCGTCCTTCAATTAGTATTTTGATGTATATTAGTAACCGCACATGAATAAGAACTACAGCAAACTAAGGCGACATGATTTGCACTAGCTATAATAATAATAATAATAATAATAATATTTAGCACCGCGTCTTACTACCCGTTCGGGTTATACGCTTTAAGTACTAACTACGGTAATGGATTAGGAAAATGGGAAAGTTAAATTAGAGGAGGTGAACCTGAATTTGCGTGGAGGGAGAGTGTAAAACCATTTAGGAAAAACCACCCCAGTCCACCCGACCGAGATTCTAACCTACATCTCCCCGTACTCAGTAGTCGAGCTTGACATGACTAGCGCGTTAGCCAACTACGCCACCGAGGCGGGTTGCACGAACTATACAATGTAAACATACGGTGGCAATGAGCCAGACGTATGAGATTACGATTGGCTCCGTTGCATATTCACAACATTTCTGCATGGTGCCAGTTAAAACTGCCTTGAATACATTTTTTTTAGATGTTAAATGACATTATACTAAGCAGCAGGAACTGATTGAGGAATACTTGGAAGGGATCCGACCTAATAACTTTTAATTTGCAAAAAAACTACAGTGATTGCGAAAACGCAACTGCGCCAATCACAGATGGTTAAATTAGTGAATAGTTAGGTTATTCTCCAGGCATGTGATACACTTTTATTTTTGGGGCGTGCGAGGCTTGCGACAGTACTGCAGCTCTCTTAACTAATATAAAGATAATAGAAAGATAGCACCCCTAGGAGGAATTTGATATTGTCATTGCTTACGTCACCCAGTATACAGCAGCTATATTTTAATATTAAAACAGCCACATATATATTATTTTAAATTATTATAGTAATGATGTTAGTTGGACATTGGTGTGAATTTCAAATGAGTATTAATTAATTAATTTCTGAAATGTGACCTGATTTTTAACAACTTAGTTTGTCTTCCATATATCTTTGTGTATGTAATGCGATGTCTTGTGTACTGAGTGACGTCACAGGCTCAGTCCTAATTAGATGTGTATTTTATCCATCTGGTACTGCCTTCTTTTCTCTTTAAATTCGTCTTAGCTATCATCGGCAGAGATAGATAGATAGAGAGAGAGAGAGAGAGAAGCTCCTGTAACATTAATTTGTCACTGTTTAAATCACATGTCTCCCATTGTCTGTAATCCAAACAAGGGTACGAATTCATATAGCATGGTGGTCTTTAGTTACAGGTGAAGTTTGGCAACACGGCGTTGAGGCCGGTCAACAACACATCCATATGTAGTAGTCCAGTTTGTTTCACTGTGTGGTATGTTGGTTTCTCGTGTAATCTACTTGATTTGAAATTTTGCGTGGCTCACGTTTCTATTGCATTTTGTTTTGGGACATATAGCAAAACACACAATAATTTTGTGAATATAGTAAGTGATTTTCAACTAACAGCTGACGTGAATGCAGAGGCTTTGTTTTGTTTGGTTATGCTTAGGCTACTATAAAATTTTCTGTTCGTTTGTAATGCAGTTGTTGCATTGACTTTTTAGTTGGGCATGATACAGATCATAGATATTTTAAATTTACTACCAGAGGAAGACTAATTAGTCCATCAACAACTGTTTTGCGGGTCGGGGTTAATTGACACACAATAATTGCTTTTAATAACAAGAAAGTTCAAAAATACATTCTTTCAGCACAAAAATAGGAAGAAACTTTTCCTGTGCACCTGTTTCTATGGAAGCAGTAGATCAGATTGCCGATGATTGACAGGCTGAGGTTAAAAACTCATCGGATTTCCCGAGGGTGTTTAAAAAAAATTGTTCCCTACTCTTCCTCCACCCAAATGCGGATACACTTTCTTTAAATATAGACGTCCTCATCCCTCAAATCATTAGCGTAATTAGTACATAAGCGTAAAACCTGGACAGGTAGTAATAGGCAGTGCTACACACACTTTTACTATGTTTGGCCCATAAATACATTGTAAGGATCCAGATTTAGATTAATTTATTAACAAAAGTTTTTGTGGAAATTCCTTCCTTGAATTAATTTGTATGGTTTCATAAAATCTTGGAAATATAGCCTACTTATCAACTACATCAACTATTGGAATCATTAGCTTTGCAGTGAAAATTTTTGTCCATGAAAGAAGAAAAGTCAAACACTTTACAAAAGTAATGTTTTGAAATTTTAAATCCTAAGGCTGGGAAGTGTTCAAAGAAATTACATAAATAACGCTCTTAATTTTATTTAAAATATTTGCTAGATCTCTACAAATGAATAAGAGAATTGAACCAGCTACTTTAGAATGGGTAAAACAATAAATGCTCTTTCTATGCCTTTTTTATAAAAAAATTTCATCATAATATTCAAATCATGTTTGTAAACAGTACATTTTCCTTACTTTGAAAAAAATAAACTAAAACTATTATATACATGTATATTTGTTGTAGTTTTGAACCTCTTTCAACCAGCCTCCCTCATCATCCCAATCAAATAATGGTCAGAGGTGGAGACAAGAGAGCTATAAATTTTATTCATTCAAACAAAATACAGCTCGATGGGTGAGCGGCACATTAAAGTTTACAAACACCAAGCGGCGACATACGCCAGACGGGCGAAGTAACACAAACACATGCCAGAGTCTGAAGGACAATACAACAATAACGAAAATATTTACAGTCTTATCTTAAGACCCTAGAAATGGCACCACCAATGGGCGACCCCAAAATTACTGATAAATTGGTCTCCATATATACCTGCGGCCCCACTATTAAGAACCCATAAACTTATATATCTTAAACATAGCAATAAACTATTCCAAATCTCCCTAACAGCCATAAACATATATATTTGTATGAATATATTAAACGTAACAATAAGCTATCTAGACCCACTAACAATCTTAGGTATATAAACCTATTAAACATAACGGGAACTGACCCGACACACTAACAACCTTAAGTATACAAATAAGAAATCTTACAAAACACAGCCGTGTTTCTCTTAGATAGTTCGCGGCCTTGCATTTAAACACCTTTTTGTTTATGCAAAAGAAACATAACCATAGCTATATATTATTTGCGACCTCCAAGACAAAATGCACCGGAGTGCGAACTTTGAACCTTAACAAGAGAACCTGATGGGTTCCCCCTATAGTTACCATAGTCTTAAGGACGGGTGACGATACCCCGCAGTTATGACTACTCGTTAAATAAACGAAGTATATAAATACATAATTTATAAGAAGTCCGAAACAGTGAATTTTGAATACAAGAAAGGATTGAAGCCAAAGAGAATTTTGATAATTCACGACGAGCCCACTTATGAAGTAAGACTCTTACCTCCTAAAAGCCCTGAGTATAATGCGTGCCAACTCGTTGAACTTCAAGATCTTTATACCCTGAAGTTATCATGTGCTCTCAGAGCGGAGGGATAGGGGGGGNCAACATATTTTATCAAAGGTTCCAGAATTCGCTTGTTAGGAGCGCTTGGCGATGTTCACTTGCTTTCTTGTCTGACGGAGGGGGGAAGGGGGAGACCTCTTCGCACTGCCAGTGGTGAGCCTCGAACACCAGTTCAGTTGAATGTAGTGCGTGTTGTGGAGAGTGTCTCGTGTTTTGAAGTCCATTCTAAGCGAGTCAACAGGGGCAGCATAGGTGAGCGTTACAATTATCCCATGTTTGTTGTAATAATGTTACACTCTGAAGAAGTAATTTTGTTTAATGATATACGTAGAAAATATTTAGATTAACTGTCAAGATAGTTTAAACTGACTCATCAGATTTTAAATGATATAGAACTGTAAATATTCACACAATTCTCCGTAAGAACCAGCATATTACTAGGCCTCATGACGTCACTACAAGCAGAGTTGCCACATTTAACACTCTGGCCTGTAACTAAAGACGGCCATGCGTATAGGTAAGGCACGGACCAGTGGAGGGTTGGGAGAGGAACTGTACCGGACTAATGGGACACTTGGTTCTAGGCTTAAGGGAACATCGGTCCAATTGACCAGTCGGTGTCCAATTGAGTATGACTATTCTTGTTTGATGTAATCATGCAATCATATTATTAATTAAAAGCGATACAAATATACAGGTATACATATAATACGTAGTATGAATTATACAATAAAATCAACGCAAATTTTCAATGCTTCAATATTAATAGTTTCAACTGCTAGTATAGTAACTAAAAAATTAGCGTAGCAATATCTATCAAAAGTGACATTTATAGATCACGTGACTTGAAGTATAAGCACATCGAAATGTTTTAAGTACAGTAATTTTGTTGACCGTTGAAAAAATATTATTTCTTTCTTTCTTACTCAGACTTTATCTCTATGAATGTTATTTTAGGATCTCAATATGGGTTTGTAGGAGGAAGGTCACCAACTCCAGACCATCCTTTCCACACCTCTTCACATACCTGGTTCTGTAAAAACAAAATACATTTGAAGAAGTAGAGAAAAGTTAAACTTAAAAGTAATCAGATATTTAAAAAATAGATTTAGTTTATTAGTGATTTTAAGCACCGCGTCTTACTAATCGTCTGGGTTATATGACTATGAATTAATTACTCATTTTTTAGGGATCATAAAGGACCAATTGAGAGGAATTGTACCCTCATTTGCATAGAAGGAGAGGGGAAACCATTTAAGAAAAGCCACCCCCTGTGTACCCGATCGGGAATGAACCCCGATCTCCCTGTCTTCAGCAGTCTAGTCTAATACGACAATAGTGTGTTAGACCATGCAGCCACTAAAGTGGGTTTGACTAATTTAATTGTATGATTTCATAAAACTTTCTTATAAGACAAGGTAATTTCAAAAGTAAATAATATAAATACTTTTTCTACTTATTTTGTGTTTATTGTTAATTTAATCTTTTCGATCAAGTAGAAAAACACGTGTCTATTAGCTTATTTAATATGTAGGTTCATCCTTTACTCAGTCGATTGAGTGTATAGCATCAAACAGCTTCTAACCTGAAATCGTCCATGCATTATACGAGAATCTTTTATTTAGTCCGTATTTAGGACTAGTGTTGCTAAGGTGGGAGTGTAGCGGACGTGAGAAGAGGTAAGGGTTTCATACCAACACACATTTTTTGCACAAATAAATAAAATATTGCCTCAGTAGGAACATAGAGTTTAATTTTCTTCACGTGGTAGCTTTAACACTTCTTTAATATCTCTCAAGAGTCTCCTGGAATGTAATGACCTTTTTTTTTCTCTCTTAGTTTGAACTTTTGTTACTGGTGCTGTTGCATGTTGCTGTAATTTTTGAAAATTAAAGGTAGTTTGGTTGGATACCCCCAAGTATTCCTTATTTAGTTCCTACTGTTTACTATGACGTCATCAAACACTAAATAAAATGTTTATTATCTGAGATACGGGAGTTAAACTGGTGCTACAAAGGATTGTCGTGAATACGCAATGGCGCCAGTCGTGATGTCATACGTCTGCTTCATTGCCACCCTATGTTTAAAATAAAATACTACACTAATAATTCAGACGTAAGTAATCAGTAATTTTGTAATAGAATGAAATATAAAATAATACCTTACAATATTTTGTTATATTTCTTTTAGTAATAAGATATATTTTTGGAACAGTTTAGTATTATTCTAATATTTTTCAATAAAATTTACAAAAATACAATATTATTCAAGTATTTATTTAATAATATTGCCTCAATAATAATATAATTTATTAAAGTATGTGTTTTTGATTATTATTTAGAACAAAATATAATGTTACAAAAATGCAATGCCGTCAGTCCTCATGTTATTTATTTAGCGCCAGTGTCGGAAGGTTTAAAGGTTTTTCATATAATGGCAATATATTCACTGTTAGTATCACCATGTGTATAACAATTAAACTATATGTTTTTGTAGGAGAAAATTTGTATTCTGTTTATTTTATCAAAAAAAATGTTTTGAAATAAGTTTTCTCGCATCCTCTCCACTACCAACTTCACAAAGAGGGTTGTTCAAAACATTTAATGAAGCTTGGACCACAATACAAATTGTGTAGCTATGGTTTTCTGTTTAAGTTTATATACATTCTTTGGGATGGGTTCAAATTATTGTTACGGCACATAATCACACACTATTGGTCAAGTGATCAGACGTTACATAACATATAACTTTACATAAAATAAATTAACATAAAAAACCACAAATACATAAAAAAAAATCTTCTCAAGTACTTAAACAAACACATTCTAACATTCACGAGCAAGACTAAACAAACACATTCTGATAATGAGTGTTCATGAAAAAGACAAAACAAACATATTCTAAATATAAGTGTTCATGATAAAGACTAAAAAACACATTCTAACAATGAGAGTTCAGGATAAAGACAAAACAAACATATTCTAACAATAAGTGTTCATGATAAAGACTAAACAAACATATTCTAACAATGAGTGCTTAGGAGAGAGACAAAAACACTGTGTAACCATGACTGACTGTTCAGAATAAGGACAAAACAAATATATTCTAACAATGACTGACTGTTAAGGATAAAGACAAAACAAACATATTATAACAATGACTGTGAATGTTCAGGATAAAGACAAAACAAACATATTCTAACAATGACTGTGACTGTTAAGGATAAAGACAAAACAAACATATTCTAACAATAAGTGTTCATGATAAAGACTAAACAAACATATTCTAACAATGAGTGCTCAGGAGAGAGACAAAAACACAGTATAACAATGACTGACTGTTCATGATAAAGACTAAACAAACATATTCTATCAATGAGTGCTCAGGAGAGAGACAAAAACACAGTATAACAATGACTGACTGTTCAGGATAAAGACAAAACAAACACATTCTAACAATGCGTTCTCAGGAGAAGGACAATAAAACATAGTCTTAACAATGATTGTGACTGTTCAGGAGAACGGTCTAGGACAACTGGGTGCCGCCAACCGGGCTGGGCCAACTGGGCGCCAGGACAACTAGGCGCTAGGACAACTGGGCGCACGCGAACTGGGCACCAGGACAACTGGACGTTAAAAAAACACTTTTTTATTTTATCTTTTGATTAAATTTTTTCTAGTTTAATGCAATGTACTTTTTTTAGAATATAAAAAATGCACTATTTTCTTCATATATTTTTCAATTAAAATGTGATGTTTAAAAATTAAGATTTTTTTTTACCTAATCATATTTTTCAGCACATCATCATATATTTTTCAATTACGTAAGTATTCATTTTTGGAGTTGTTTAAGACAATATTAGTAGAGGAAACTTAATTTGTTCATATATATAAAGTTAACCTAACCTAACCTAACCTAACCTAACCTAGCTATTTCAATGCATTAATAAAAGACAAAGAACATTTAAATAAAATATTATGTAGTGCAGAATCAAAGAGTGCATCTTTTGCTTTTACTCGTCACTTTTAATTAAAAAGAAAAAAAGTGCATTGCATTATGCTAGAAAATAAGTGAACATTTTTTTAAAGAAAATAAGTTGGGTTACTTTTGGCGCCCAGTTGTCCGGATCCGTCAGGAGAAACATAAAACAAACATATTATAACAATAAGTGTTCATGAGAAAGACAAAACAAACACATTCTGACAATGCCTGTTCAGTAGAAAGACAAAACAAACACATACTAACAGTGTATTTAGAAAAGCGATTATTTTTGTGCATTCAAAATTTGAGAAACGCATCTATATCAAATGTTTTTAAGATTTTCTCACACATTATAATATAATAAATCAAATATGTCTCGTAGTTCACGGAAAAAAAGGTTGAAAAAATATCAATCAACAGTTTTGGGGTCATATTATTTTGTTAAAAGTAGTAAGGGTCTAAATCTAAAATACCTTTTAAAACCCTTTAAGATTAAAGTGAGGAATAGTGTAATGGTAAGTCTAAGATATTTACTTCTTACCCACATCGGTGGCCGCGTGGCTTAACGCGTTACTCTTGCAGCAAACTAAACTGCCAAAGAAATGTAGATCAAGGTCCGATCTCGATCGCTCACACTGCGGGTATATTTTCCTAAATGGTTTTCCATTCTACCGCCATGAAAATGAGGGTGCACTTCCTCTAAAATAAACCTTACTAATCCCTCTCTAATTATAGTATTAGTACATAGGCGTGGAAACCGAACGGGTAGTAAGACGTGGTACTAAATTAAAAAAACTACGCCTTATGATTGTGTCCATTCACACAATTACACTTATGGTATACGGAAGAGAAAGGTAAAATTTTAGTGTAAATGTTCACCGGTAGATGCGCGGAACACAATTATGAAAAAAAAAAAATTCTCAGAACATCCAATCAGGATTCAAATCCTTACCACACGGTCCTCCTTCTTATACCTCTCAACAAGTTAGAGCAGATGAGATTGATGCCTTAGCCTACGTTCTAACCGATGCTCTTAATTTAATTGTATATAAATAATCAAAACATGAGTCATGCACACCACAAAACCATTTTCACCCAACTATTTCCTAAACTAAATAAATACATACATCTTTGGCCTTTAGTATATGGAGAGAGTTTTTTTTAGCACCGCGTCTTACTATCTGTCCGGTCTATACGCTTATGCACTAATTACACTAATGGTTTTGGGGATTGGGAAGGCTATATATTAATAAGAGGTGTATCCTTATTTGCGTGGAGTGAGAATGGAAACCACTTTATAAAACCACCCTTATTAAATCCAACCGAGATTCGAACCTCGATCTCCCCGTCACCGGCAGTCATGTCTACTCCGAGAGTAGCGTGTTAGACCACGTTGCCACCTAAACGTGTAATCAGAGAGTTCATGGTCACCAGAAAGTAAGCTAACCATTCAATCCTATCCTTGACACACACCCATATAATCCTTTGCCTGTAAAAAAAAAAACTCCTTCAAATCATTTTCACACTATCCTCCCGCAAATCTATCAAGGGATATATTTGTATCTTCATGTTTCCCAACTAAAATGTTTGTGTACACACGTTTATCGTCACCCACATGTGACACATGACCACCTCACCTCAAACTAAGCGTCTTGATAATTCTTAGCACGTTTGGTGATTTATACAAGACATGAAATTATTTATAATAACTTATAACATTGTAGAATCCCATTTGTTCTTCTCTCTTAGGTTAAAATTCTCGATAAATAGCTAATATTTTAAAGATTAAAGTGAGTAACTATCGGGGCCTTGAATTCAGGACGTGATTATTAAGAATAAATTGACTGTGGGTAATATACATTTTTTTTAATAAATGGGTTTAAATAAGGCTCCATTAGTCACTGTATATTTGGTTTACATGGTAGTGCACCTGGCATATATATATAGGCCTTGATAAAATGTGAAATATATTTATAAATAGTCGGTGACCTGGCGGTCTAAGGGTAAGGTGTCGGACTTCTATGCTGGCGGCCAGGGTTCAATCCTCGGTCCCGGCACAAATTTATCTGATTACCAAACCCTTCCTCCACCTCTGACAAGATATATTGTGAATGTGGGGAACGCCAGGCCTCCACCGTGGTTCGGATTCCACGTTAAACTGTAGGTCCTCCATGTCATCTCACAATCACCCTACCATTACACATTAGCAGTAAGTGCGTATAACCCGAACGGGTAGTAAGACGCGGTGCTAATAATAATAATAAATATAATATATTTTTTTCTCTTTAGTTTAGTTAGAGCACACCACTTCTTCTATCTTTCTATTTATCTAGAACTTGAAAATTAAAGTAAACATTCTTAGTGTCCCTTCTTAGAAATGTTCCCTTTAAAAACATGGTGGGTGGTTCAACAGTTCTTGAAATTTCTCCTTGAGGATAAACCACACTCTGATCTCCCCTTTACTTCTACCACCCCTCCACGTCCTCCCTGCTACACCCCCAACACACAATTTTACTGACCGTTCCTTTCATCCCTTAGCCGAGTAGTAAAACACACCACCGAGTTGAAATCTTATTTTATATAAAACATATTTTCATTCAATATTTTATTTTATTTTCAAGATTATTTGAAAAACCTACCGAGTCCATATTTTTTTGTTTAATACAATCAGGTAAACATATTGAGTTAAGCAAAACTACTTACTGAAATTTATATAGAATTAGTGTTTATTATTGTTAAGTAGTTTAAATTTAATCTAAACTTAAACTATGTTCACTACTTGATACGAGTTTAAGTAAGAATAAAAAATATAAATTAGTAGAATGGAATAGAGATGAAGAGGGAAGTTGAGGTTCATATCCAGGCTAGGTTAATTGCGGGTGGTTTTCCACATATATTGCTATGGTTTTCTCATCAGATCTCCACACTACTGTGGGTGCATATCGCTTGCCCGCCATTTTCAACAAATTCCCCTAGATAAAGCCTGTGCTTAATTTTTCTATTAAAATACAAAGTAAACACAAAAAAGTATTAAACACATGGAACAATAAGCGCAAGAAACTATTTTTTGTCGCATAGCTTAAGGCGTCACTCTCGCAATAGGTTGGCCTGCCGATGATGGGGTGATCGGGGTTCTAACTCCAGTTGGGTGTAATTAAGGGTGTTTCAACCAAATATTTTTTTACTCTCCCTCCACGCAAATGAGGGTACACTTCCTATAAAGTCAACCTTCACCATCTCTAGCGCATTAGCTTAATTAGTACTTAGGCGTACAACTTAAGTGGGTAATAAAAGTCGTTCTAAAAATACCTATTTTTGCCCCAAATTTTGGTGTCCCTTGTACGCATTTTTATATACATAATGAAAGAAGCAGTACCGTGAAGCCCCAACATTAATTTACCTCAAGATGGTTCCGACCGTTTCTTTTAATACGGCTGTGTTAAGGAGGGTGTGTGTGTGTTCATACCCCTTACCCTCGTCTTTGATTCAATAGGCCCCTTGTCTTGTGTTTCTTCTACGAGAGTATGTCCACTGTGAGGCTTCTTTTAATCAACATAAAAAGTATTCATTTAAGAGGGTTTTTTTCTCTCTGGTAGGACTCCGGTGTACTGTAAGCATTACCGACATAAAAGGGACGGTAAAAGTGAATGAGAAAGCAAAGAAGATGAAAAGATTTCAGATGAGAACCAAAGAGAAAACACTGTGGCATACTTTAATTTCCTGCGCGGGACCAAAATAAAGTCAAACAATATCACTGTATGGCTCTCTTACCTTGGATGCTACGAAAAATTAGCTTCAAGGAAAGATGGTGGAAATAGAAGGGGTGGGGGTAAGTAACGGGAGAAGCGAGGATGGGAGGGTTCACAAGAGTACTTAGTAGAAAAGTAATAAATTAGTTGTCTTTGAAACCTCGGACCTTGATTGCATTTATTCATCAGAGGGAAGAAATGAAGCCAAAATTAGAGGTGAAAATATTAAAAACCTTGAATGGGATTTTCAGGTCTCCAATTCTGGAATAAGTAAACATAATTTATTTCTATCTTTTCTGACGGATTTTCTTTTATAAAAAATAATTTATTTACAAGAATAACTGCATCCATAAAAATGCAGTGATTTGAACAAAATAAAACTTAAGTTTGTTTAATATTGTATTATTATATGACCTGAATTAGACATAGGTAATTAAAGTTTGTTGATTATTTGTTTTTAAGTGGTATTGTTGCATAAGGGTTATTTTTATGTAGTTCTTAAATCAATCTCTATTAAGATCTCTTCATAATATTTTTGGTTAATTTATTTTTGTACTGCATCTTACTACCCATACTGTAAGAGCAAAGATTAAACTCTTATGTATTCAAGCTAAGCCACCTCATACTACTTTACACCGTTAATAAGTAAAAAGCAAGTTTTAATAAAATTTAAAAATAAAGAATACCTGATAATTAATGTTGACTTATAAAAAAAAATCAATCTACTTCTCCGTTCATCTAATTATCCATATAGAGCCTACTACTCAACTCAAATTTTAAAAAAACATTCTTAGAAGATAAAACTGATTTTGAAAGAAAGTAAATATACCAACCAGCGTATCTTTGAACATCATCTTTTTCTTGGAAAACAAGGATAGAATCGATGTTAAAAACAAATGCGCCTCTCTACTGTCTAAAACAAACAAACAATGGAGACGCGAGACGCTGCATTGTTCGAGAACTCATTGAATTTGTTCTTCTTTGGATGATCGTAAACATCGCAGCGTCAGCTAGTTTCATTCAGTCTTCTTCCGTCTTCAAATATCTGGAATTAAACTTCCTTGGACTACTTGTGAATAAAGTGAAGCATGTAGCAATTTTTTATTTATTTTTGCACCACGTATTTTTACCTGTCCAGGCTATTTGTATTTATCTACGCTAATAAGTTAGGGATGAGGAATGTATGATGTAGAGGAAATTTACACACATTTACGTGGATGGAATGTATAATAAAACATTTATTAGGGAAATAATTATTGCTATGTACACACTGCTATTATTTTAATCTAGACATCCCATCCCAGGAAAAATAGAGTATCTGATATTTACTTTTAGTTTATGATCCTACCAATGCCTGCCATATTCATCATCATAATCATAATAATAATCATCATCATCAACAACTGTTTGCAGCCTGTGGCCGGATCAGTTTAGTAAAATGCCTCCATCTTCCTATTCCCTTCCTCCATTTTTTTCCCTTTATTTGCGTCCATTACTCTCCTCTCACTTGCACACTTTCTGTTATCTGCTTTTACTATCGCTTTCTATATCTCCCTTGGGGTCTTTTTCCTACATACTTCATTTCCATAATTTTCTTTTCTATCTTCTTATTATTCTCCATCATTATATGCCACACCATCTCAGTCTTGCTTTCTCTATCATCTCATGCACTCCCTGTAATCCTACTGTTACCCACATAACTTCATTCCTAATCCTGTTTCTCCTTATGACAGCTAACATGCTCCTCACAAAATCCATTACCATGGTCTCAACATTCATATTCTCTCTTAAATGTAATGTTTATGTTTCTGCTGCATATGTGACAATGGGTACAATATACGCTCTGTACAACACTTCCTTATACTTCAAGGATACTTCTTTTCTCCATAGCGGGTCTCTTACACACTTCTCATTATATCCTCTATACTTCCACCTTTCACCTCATTGCAATATATTAATCTTTATTATAATATAGTCACTGTCACTCGTTCGGTATTGTTCGATTGGAGCTGATGCCATGGAGTTAAAGAAAAAATATGGTCATCATATTTATGCCTTAAAGCTAATGTAACTTTGAAACAAATTATACTACTATAAAGCTATGTTGTTGACTCACTCACTGACATTAATGTTTAACCACTTCAAGATGAGCTAGAAACTTGAAATTTGACAAACTTGTAACTTTTAGCCCGTAACCAACGGGAAAATTTAAAAAAAGTTTAAAAATAATAATTTTTAACCTCTGAAAAATTTCAAAATGGCGGAACAACTTTAAAGTCGGCGCAGACCTTTATTTGGAGGTCTCTTGAGGCTAAACGGTAAGAACTACCAAAAAGAGGATGTGGAATTAGATTCGTTTACATCCACTTGCAAAACAAAGCGAATCAGTCATATAAAGTTGCATATATTTTTTTTTACTAAAACAGGGCCTGGAGTTAATAGAGGAAGATATGCGGTGGTTAGAGAATAAGGAGGGGTGATCCGCAACATTTTATTAAACTGGGAGCCAAATATTTTATGGCCATTTGTGAGCGTTCAAGAGCTATACATACATATAAAGCTCAAGGGTAGTAAGACGTGGTACTAAATANCCCTTTCGGCTTATATGCCTATGTAATAACAACACATATGTGTTAAGTAAGGATTAGATAAGGTTACTTTTAAGGAAGTATATTCGAATTTGTGTGGAGGGAGAGTGGAAAACCTTTTAAGGAAACCCCACCCTCAATGCACCCGACTGGGATTGAGTCTCGATCTGCCTGTCTTCGACAATCTGGTCAAAATTATAAGTTAAAATCAGAATATAACCCGATTCTGTTTACGAATGATCTAGACTTTATAATACTCTGTTAAAAATATATCCAAACCCAAAATTTAAAAAAAATAGGCTTTCTTAAGTTTTTGCTACGTTGAAATGCAAGCGTTTTGGTAAACAGCCAAGATCATTTGATTCTTCAATATTTTTATCAACCAAAATCGACATTTAACTATTATTATTGTTTATCCTGCTTTATTGTGGTAAATTTTATTTATTTACCTTGAAAAGCCAATAGCATTCTTTGCTTGTTTACACTACGTTAGAGCTAATATAATATAGCATTGGTACAGGCTACATAATGTGCATTTACAACACTGAATAAGAAAGCTAATTTGTTATAATAGATTCAGAAAATACAATCATTTTAAACATGATCAACGACGGCTATTATGTGAAATAGTTTTTTAATAAACACATTTTCAAAATAGAAATATCAGCCGAATTATAAAATAATACTAATTTTTATTGAAAGTGACCTATAAATATACCATTTTTTCAATACCAGTGATACGAATTTCATTCCATAAATGTATTTTTTTTAAATGTTATGGTGCACCACAAACAGATTATTTCACTAATTTATCTAAATTATTATACTTATAATTCTTAATATAATTGAAACAAAATAATAAACGCTACTATGGAAACTTTATGAGAATAAAAAGGAACATAAAATTTCACCAAAGAGAATAAATGAAATAATATACACAGTTACGGAAATATTTTATTTGTTCTGCGTGCTTTCAACTCCCCATTTCCCAAATCTCTTTATTTTGATTAAAATTCGTATCTATTCGTTGATTAAGATTATAAGCAAAATGGCTATTTTCATTTTCCGATGAAAATGACTTTTCGGTTGCTTTACAGAAGCGGAAATTTCCTTATTTCTGTAAGTATTTAAGATACTAAATGACTTATAAATGAAAAATTGATGTAAGCCTGTTATTAAAAATATATTTTTTTATTATATTTATAATTATCTTTATAAAACCAATCTTTTGGAGATATTGGCAAATATACCAATACAATGTTGTGGGCCTTAGTTGTACAGAAATAAATATTTAAGTTTTATCCCAATAATTCTCTAATTCCATAGAGTAGGTAGATAAGTAAGTTTCTCAAAAGGTTTGTCCTTTTTCTTTAACCTCTTAGCGGAAATGTTTGTACAGCAATGATCAATCTCTATCATTTTAGACTCAATAGTCAATATATATCTTATATTGGTCTAAATTTATAAATGAGGAATTTAATAGCAATGCGATAACCATAAGATATGCAACCCCTAATAAAATTTCAAATTTTTTAACTGAAAGTCGAAATTTAAATACGAAGTATTTACCCTTGTCAACCCAATAACGTTTTTTTGGGTCCAAATATAGTAGTGAGGACATTAATTCCTTAAAAAGAAAATTATAAATTTAAATCTGGGAGTCAAAAAATGTTTAGCGTAAGTGTAAAACAATTTATTCTCAGGTTTGCTTTTGTATATTATTTCGTTTTACATATATTACGAGTTTTGAGTAAATATATCCAATTTTAAACATTGGAATGAGAAGGTCCGTGCGGAGTTCCATACCATTTATTTTGGTTTCAGGGGGTCATGAAATGTCGACATTCAACAAAATCTCAGGTTCAATTTTTTTTATGATCACAATACTTACTTTCCAAGGTGTCGAGAGCCAGTAAAAAAGGACTAAAGTAACCTTTATACCTTCATTATTCTAGTGATTTACCACCTTTATATCAATCCTCACCTACATGCTCAGAGAAGATATAATCAGAAAGTGTGTCATATATTATTATTATTAGCTCATTTTTAAGTACCGCAATCCATCAACGCAAGTGATGGTATCCTCCCTCTTTCATCTACCCCTTCCCCCCCTTTCACCCCTCAAACCACATGGCCATCAATCAATGCACGTTCATTGCTTGGCAAATTAATGATGACAACGTTTGTATTTAAAATTGTTTCGTTTATTGGTTTCAGCTATATGGTAAAAGGGGAAGGATGGAAGAAAAATTGTGTCGTGAAATCCACCCCTACCCCGTTTTCTAATCCCTCATCCCACTTCCATCATGAATTTGGGACGTAGAGAAATGCCAAGCGATGTGGTTTAGGTTCACATTTGATTGACGAGGAAGGGATAGAGTGAAAAAAAATAACAAGGCCGCATAAGGTGGACAGATGAACAGGAGATTTGCAAGGTGGCCTGATGGACGGATTGCACACAGTGAAATGATGGTTGCTTAACATTTGTGTATGTGGGTGTGTGAAGGGGTGGAGATTAATTTTTACATTAATTTTTTTTTCGCCCCGTGTGTTGTGGTGATTTAAAGAGGTGTGGTGGTTGAAGGAAGTTCTTATCAAAAAACCAAAATTTAGAAAACAAATCTTATTTAAAAAACACATCTCTACTGCATCAGTCCACGATCGAGCTATTCCAATCAAGCGGCCACCTGCGTTAGTGATAAAGTGCTAACATTTACGGATAGAGGGTGTCATATAGTCAACTCGACGACCCATCCAGCCGTTAAACTTAGTTATCTAGACCGGAGATACTACCTGCTAATTTGTATTTACAAGTTTGAGTCTGACCCTGTTCCAAAATCACTCCTTTATAGAAAGCTCTGGAAGCACTGGGGATCAAACCCGGGACTTTTGGATATGTAGCCAGGACCTATGGCCATTAAGCCACAGAGGTGGTTACAAATGCTGTTATAAAAATGATATAATACAAGACATTACCCTCTTTGGTGGATGCATGGTCTAAGGCACAACTCTCGCAATAGAATAAACTGCCGATGACGGGGAGATCATGGTTCGAATCTAGGTCTTGTGTACTCATGGTTTTCATGAATGGTTTCCCACTCTTTTCCACGCAAATTCGGGTACACTTCCTATAAAACTCAACCTTCCTCATCGCTAAATCATTAACGTAATTAGTACATAAACGTATAACCAGAGCGGTATAGTAGAACGTGATGCAAAAAAAACTCTTTTTTATTGAAACCATAATATATATTTACTTGATTCCTCCTCTCTTTTTTATTATAATATTAATTGTAATTTTAGTTTTTCTTTTCGTTCATCATAAAGAAAAAGGCTAAAGAAGAATTGTACCCAATGGAAACTATGCTAATATTAGCCGGATTTACCTACGCCTGTGGTTACGTTGTTTAAGGCGTTAATACAGAAAAAGAGTCGATTGCTCATGATGAGGTCAATATTAAAATTTAGGCAGATTGGTTGGCAAGATTGATATCTCATTTATGTTTTAATTCTTAGGTTTTTGTATCCTATCTTTAAGGAAATGCAAGTATATTTACGTTAAGTTACCTTTGATACCTCCCTAGATTTAGTAGGTATTATCCTTTCTCTATGACACTAGAAACTCTAAAGTTCATTGCCGCACTTGCAAAAGTACGCCAGCTATACTTATCTTGAGCTAGTTCTATCCAATTCCATCTCATTTCACCATTTATTTTTCAGATCCTCCCCATTTCCTCCCATCTGCATCTAGGGTTTTCCAATAGTATTTTTCCGTTGGGTTTTCCAGTCAAACCTTTAACATTGTTCTAGAATCTTCCATTCACACTGCATATCTTTCCCACCGTGAACTACAACACTTGATTATTCTAGTAATGTTTGGTGATGAGTACAGGGTATGTGACTAATTATTATGTAACCTCCTCCTTTCATCAGTAGCCTCATCTGTTTTTAGACCAAATATCTTCCTAAGCACCTTTTTTTCAAATACGCTAAAAAAAATTTCGTCATATAAGATTTTTTAATCTAGCTCCACGATAGTTTAGTGTTCTATTGCCTTTTACCGAATGTTTTTTACATTCATGTGTGGTCCTATAATTAATTATTATTTCTCACTCTTAAATACATTTTTAAGTTTTTTAAGTTAGTTAAATCAACCCTATATACAAACACTCTTGGTAAAAATTATTCCCGATGTTATTTATTAAGCGTAATTAGAAAAATTGGTTTTGTTCAAATCAGCAAATAATACTTCCCCTTGTAGACAGCAAATTTTCAAGAACAATTTCCCCTCTAGATTTAAATAATTTGGCTAAGTTTTAGGAGTACTTATCTTTTATTTGATTTTTTTTTTTACATGTTGATAGTGACAAATAATAATAATTATTATTACTACTATTATCATAATCTATATTTAATACTGAGTGTCTTTGTGATCACTAAATATTTATTATGCTTCAAAATTGTCAGTATATTTAGGAAATATCACGGTTTTCGTGGAAGTTCCAATTCCGTTCGCACTGGAAGGGTTGCAAACTAATTTTGATCGATTATACTAGAACTATCTAATACATTACACCATATGTTACCAATAACGTTGTTAACTTTCAAGACAAACGAAGTATACAATGATCAAACACATAATTAATCTCGCATGCATCGATACATAATGATTCGGCTTATCTTTAAAATGTGTTAGCTCCAATAATATTATGTACGAGAACTGTTTTATTTATTTTGAAACCTACGATTTGTGAATTTATTCGATAACATATTCGATAACACCCAAAATAAATGATTTCAAATAATTAACCGAATGTAATGATTTAATTACCTATATACACCTGATTGCATGTCAGTGGATAATTCATGATCTCATTAGCCTTATTAGGATCGGATCATGTGTTTATAACGTGTACCTAAAGTCCCTCTCACCTATAATGCTTCGTAAGCTGTAATAAATGTTTTTGGACAGAAGCATGTGAATAAACCCGCTTATCAAGTGAGGCTTATAATGATACGAAACATTGCCTGTAGATCGCAAGCTTATGATGCATTCACAATATGTTTTTGTTTTAATTGATAGACTTTTCAACAATACTGTATAGTCCATTCACGAACGTTTTGGTATTTTATGAAGGTTGAAAAATTACTAAAAAAAACACTTGAATATTCATTAACTTGGTATTGTATTTTATATCAATATTTAAAAGTGATATAAAATGGTTCTACTAGTACAACTGAAAGAAACAAATTTATAAGATAAATAATCTTGGAAATGGTTTTTAGGTCATTTGATAGCTTAGAGAAGGCCGAAGCTAGCAACCAATAAATAAAATGATATAGAATTTGTTTAATGTTTATCACTATTTTTTATGGATGTTTATATGTCATATTACTCATATTCTACACCAACTATTGTAATTATACAGAATGAGGAGTGAGAATTTTAATGACATACACAAAGAACAGCCTGTAGAGGGAATTAAAATCCGCTAACTTAATGAAGGACGCTAACCCTAATTCATAAACTGTGTTCATCTTCTTACCAATTTTTTTTTACATTCCGCATTAGGCCCGTATGCGAGATTGAAGATGATTGAAACAGGAGGTATAGTAGAGTCATAAATGATTTAATTTGCTATCTACTTTGCTGCAAATCAATGCAACTTATTATTCTATTTCCCCTTACATGTCTTACATCTTCGTCCTTGCATACGGGCTTTAACTATTCTTTCGGGCTATGAGCATATCTACTCATCATCATCATCATCATCATTATCGTCATCCGTTCTCATGTTTTTTTTAACATAAGTTTCTTCAATGAATCCTTTAGCCCCAAACACCTCTCTTCCTCCGCAATGACCAAATCCTTTCCTCTTTCCTCCACCCTTCTCTGCGCTCCCTTTAGACACCTGTTCCTTGGTATTCTTCTTGGCTTCCTGCCACCAACTTCAATATCTATCATCTTCTTTGATATCTTTTCCTCCTCTATTCTACTTACATGACCGTGTCACCTTAGTCGTGATTTCTCTATCCTGTCCTGGCTTCTTCTTAACTATTCCTCTCACTCTTTCATTTTTCATCCTATATATTTTTTCTCAGAAATTTTTTAATTTAATGGGATTGAAATTTTCTTACATCCTGCTCCTTCATTTACCCATGTTTAAACTTCGTAGGCCTATATCAGTACCGAACATAGTAATTCCTGTAAAATACTCCTTTACACTTCCTCGGCACATTGATTATTTGATTCTTAAATATGCGATCCCTTACAGTTATAAATAATAATTCCACAAATGACACTGGGCGCAGGATGATTCCTGACTAACTCAGCGGTTAGCGCATTTGCGTACCAAGTCAAAGGTTCCAGGTTCGATTCTCCTGTTAAGTAAGGTATCATTTTTCAATTATTCAGAATAATTTTATATTGTTTTTACACTTGTTTTAAATTTGACATCATCGTACATTTATTTCTTTTAGATAGGTTATTCACCAAAACATTAATTTATGTCACGAGTTTTTGGAAAAATGTTTTTATCTGTTTTACTTAAAACATTTTTCCAAACTTTGAAATCCTAAAAAATAATATTGAAAAAAGGTTTTTATTTAACAACTTTGAACTTAATTAATTACTTACTTTTTATTTGTATTTGTTTAATATAATTATTAAACATTATTTTCACAATTATTTTCAAAAGGTTATTTTTTTAAATTACACCATCTATATCACCTTTTTTTTTAGCTCGTTAAGTCAACTTCGTTCGTTGTTGTTGTTGCTGCTGCTGCCGCCATGTGATGCGGACATATTGCCGAAACCAGGAGAACACAGTTCTATAGGAGGTGGCGAATGCCGTTTTTTGTTACGCGCGCTATCTATGAGGCGTTTACAATGACAATGATTTAACTTTATTTTTTCCCTTTACATCTTTTTAAAAACGATACTAAATATATTATTTGATAATTTCGTACATGTTTTCATAATGTCATTTTTTATTGCTTATTTTTGGTAGAACACAGTGGCGTATTCTCTGGGTATGCTAGTCCTGCGCTGCATATCCATAATGATATGGACTAGTTCTTTGCTTAATTCAATGCTGTCTGTGTGAACTGTGTATATACTAATGTTTAAATTGTTAATAAATATGCATGTAATGAATTTTTATTTTAAAACTAATTTTGGTTTATATTCCAAGAATACTGTGTTTTAAGTAATTCTTCTTCCAATAGGTTCTACGTAACACAATAGGAAACCCAGAGCTTGCTAGTTGAAAAACGCAAGGCAAGCTAGGGAGACTCTAATGACCTTGCCCAATGTCTGGGTGTTTGCAACACATTCCTTTCCGCTCGCCCATAAATAATTGGCCAAAGAGCTCACTTTTTACATCCCAGGTCATGCTGTTCATGTGAAGCAAGCTAAGCATTGTGCTAACTATTGGAAAAAGATTCAAGATCACAATGTTTATTTATTAAGCTAATTTAGTATAGTTTAAGTAAGATTACATAAAATATATATACAATTAATTGTAAAATAATAGTTAGTACTATTGTAATAAGCTTTAAATTTTACATTAATTAAATATATTTAGTTATGTTTAGGTATTCCAGTCACATGTATTATCATGTATTTGGCAAACTTATTTAACCACTCTTTCAAATTTAGGCTTTTCAGCACGGATAGAGTGGGGGGGAGGTAAGGCGGGTGACGAGGCTACTTTAACTGTAGTTGACATTAATTCTTGTTTTTGTTTAGTAGAAAGGATCGTGGAGTCTTAATAGTTATTATTATTATTAGAACCACGTCTTACTACCCGTTCGGGTTATACGCACTTACGCTAATGTGTAATGGCAGGGTGATTGTGAGATGAAATGAAGGACCTACAGTTTAACGTGGAATCCGAACCATGGTGGAGGCCTGGCATTCCTCACATTCACAAGATGTCTTGTCAGAGGTGAAGGAAGGGTTTGGTAATTAGATAACTCTGTGCCGGGACCGAGGATTGAACCCCGGCCGCCAGCATAGAAGTCTGACACCTTACACCTAGACCGCCAGGTCACCCGTCTTAATAGTGTTCTTTTAGTTTTTTTTTACATTAATGACTTATTATTCATTGTGATTTTATATAATTATACATCAAAGAATCCCAACAGTCAGGAGTGTGATCTCACCATTTCAAGATGATTTAAATGAAAAAGGTAAAATAAAATAGGTTTTCATATAATTACCTTAATCAGTAGCACGCACCCAGCCATTTACTTTGGGGGAGGCTTTCAATCAAGGCTGTAGCAAGAATTACATTTTGATGGAGAGAGCGGGTTTGTGGTTGCACAGTCTCCTAAGCCCTGAAGACCGAGCCTATTTATAAATATAAAATGCTTTTATAAATAATTGGGACTAGTTTTATAGTAATTAAGAGATTTAAATAATGCAAATGGTATCGAAGCTATTATTTATGTTTTATCAATTGTTCATTTTGTGTGTAACGGTAAACCTTTTGAGTATTAGGCTTAAGTTTGAAGCCTAGTCTTAAAATGTATTATATTGATTCGACACATCTTCAATGATAAATATTTTAGGTATACTTAATATTATTTAAATTTATACTAGCAATATTTGTGGGGTTGGGAAAATAGGGGGAGGGGCTTCAAATACCTAGTTTTTCTCTCTCCCCCTTGGGCGCACCACTGCTTACAGCAAAATATATGTGTAAGTATCTTAGAAATAAACCAATGACGTAACGATAGATTATTAATAGTCCGAAATAAATTCCCTTATGTTAGTCTGAGTTTACGTATCTAAATAGCTTCTGGAGCATAAATTCTCAAGTTGGGAGAATTGTTTGTTTCCCAGCAGAATCGTGTGAGATAAGTTAGGCTTTAATAAATAATTTTAATTACATCAAGAGTTGGAAAATCCACCTGATTCTCTCTCGCCAAGATATGATAGACGCTTGATCGATGTATCACTTAATTTTACTCTTATTATGATTGTTTTCTTTGAGTATTGCTAACTGTGTGCTTTTAATTACACTAGTCTAATTGAATAGGTTCTGTCTCTCTTATGCATTCAGCAATATGCCCATACACTCTTAGGCCCAACATTAATATTTACTTAAATTTCTAACCATGTAGATATCATTACAATTTGAGGACCACCTATATGGTCTAGTGGTTATAGGTTCTGGCTATGGACCCAGATTTCCCGGGTTTGATTCCCAGCGCGTCCAGATTATCTAGGAAGCAGTGAGTCTGGAACGGGTTAGATTTAGCCTTGGGTGGATAAATAAGGAGCTACTCTAATCAAGTAGTAATGGCTCCGGTATAGAAAACTGAGCTTAATAGCTGGAGTCATCGTGTGCTGACCACATGACACCTTCTATCCGTAAGAGTTGGCATTAATTTGCCAAACAGTTTGGTAGCCACTAGGTAGGTATAGCCTGAATGCGGGTTGACACCATGAAGTTACTTTTATAACATTTTGAGTGGATGGTAATAATCGTTATGAATAAATAAAAGAAGAGAGAACATGTTAGTGGGGGAGGGTGGGCTCAAAATTTCCTAAGACAGCATACATTTAAAAAGAAATAATAAATGTTTGAGAACCACTGTTCTATATGGACCCATCTTCAAATCCCTTGATATAATCCCTTGATGATCTTGGACAATGGTGGTTGAGGGTCCTCGGCCCACAAATATCCGTTGCAACTTTTAGAGTACAGCATACCTATTAATTTTTCTCAGAATACGCCACTGGTAGAACGCCATTAACAAATTTATATATATATTAGTACCGCCTCTTGTTACCCGTTCAGGTTATACGCCATATAACATTTTGAGTTATATTGTATTTGTTTAAAAACACTACACTCTATTGTAGCATTGGTGGTAATAATTTTTTTTTAATAAAACATAAAGTTATATTTATTCTACGTTTGCTCTTTTTAGGGGAACAAATTTGCTAATTTATATTGTGTGTATATTTTGAATATTTTTTAAATTAATATTTTCAATCTTTAGTAAGGTCTGGTTCATCTAGTTTGGGTTTCCAATATCGAGGAGATCCTTGCTAAAATCTAATCTTGATGTACTTAAA
The DNA here is from genome assembly GCA_902151425.1 of Timema shepardi. Taxonomy (NCBI): domain Eukaryota; kingdom Metazoa; phylum Arthropoda; class Insecta; order Phasmatodea; family Timematidae; genus Timema; species Timema shepardi. The sequence continues at coordinate 101,046 of CABFVX010000371.1, forward strand.
GTAGTTCTCTCTTAATGGTTTTCCACTCTTCCTACAAAAAAATGCAGGTAATTTTTTTATAAATTTCAACTCTGACCATTATTGAGATCAATTTCAAATAGCGTGGACGGACATTAAGACAAAGGTAAAAATAAAATACATAAGTCAGGTACATTATTTTATATTTTAACTTTCCCCTCTATGATTTAGCCGTTGTTTACTATGATATACATCAAGATTTCGCTGTTGTCCTGTAATAGATTATTTTTGCCACCGTTGTAGCATTTGGCTACAAAACAAAAGAGAACAAGTCAACGATGGCAAATACTCACCCCATTTCACCATCCTGGCTGCACTGTACTCTGAACCGAGAGAGACGACAACCCTACCAACCGCAATTCTACCGCACAGACAACTGACCAGCTCCAACCTACGAATCGATCCACGCCCGCTAGAGGTTGCCATGTGCTCAAGCTATTCCACAGAATTTGAGAAGAAAATAGATGTCTGTCCCGCAAAGTGCCCCAATATTGTAATTGCTTCGAGAAATGAGTAGAAGCTCGTTCTCTCACTCGCCTTTACCTCCCGGTGTATGATACTCTTTGGTTCCCCTCCATTTTTTCCCCTTTGTTCCACGTACCCTGAGTCTTGCAAATCGTATATAAGACCGGCGTAGGAAAGCGTTTGGCATTCTTGGACATTTCTCGGACTTAATTGGATGAAGCCAAGGCCTCAGCATTATTTAAAATAATGTAAGGATACATTTCTTTTCGGCATAAATATTTTTATTGTTATTTGTCAAAATTCCCTTTCGGCAGGTTATTATTTCAAATTAGTAACTGTTTGAATCTTATAAAACTTAAATTTTTCACGTTGTATTTAAATTGTCTAATTTATTTATATCTGTCTAGTTTGTAGGGGTAAATTTTGGGATATCACTATTGAGCTGATAGATAAAAGAAAATAGGACCTAAAATATAAATTTTTAATCTCGCCTATTTATTACGCTGGTTAGATTCTTCTGGTCTACGTGATGTTTAAGTTGATGTTCTTATTAATTTTTCTTGTTTACTTTCAGTACTGTTAATATTGTGATTGATTAATTTAGGGTAATATTATTTTAGGTTATTATGGTCTGTATTAGAAATTTGTGGACGATGCTCATTTTGATCATGTTGAATAATTATGAGTAATAGAATGCAGATGTTATATAGTTTCATGGTTCGTATTAGGATAATATTGAATTACTTCGTATGCAAAGTTCAGGTGAAAAATAATAAGTTAAATGATTCTTTGTTGTATATATTCTAAAAAATGTTTGTTAATTGAAAGTAAGGCCAATCTTAACTTAAATCCTTCTAGCTAATAGCAGATTGTGAATTTAATGAAGCTCGTAGGAGCTATTATATATTTCTACATAATACTTTTAACTTGTTACGTGAATATATATATAATTATTTAATTCAGATATTTATAATAAACATATACATGTACTTCTTGAAATTTATTTAATGTTATGGTTAGGGAAAATACCCTTAGGTTTAGAAACTTTCTCTGTCCTTCCTTAATTTCAAATATTATTATTATATTTATATATCTGGAGACCGACCGTCATGTTCTTCCCGCACCTGAATTGAGTTGCGTGCCCTGGGTTTCTGTTGTGCCATTCAAAACTATTCACTACTATTGCTTTCGTTATAATATTAATTCATTTTCATGAGATTTGGTCCCTCTTTTGTAGGATTTTGAGATATTTAGGGTTCAGCGTTTGTGAAAAAATATACACCGGTTTGTAAACTGTCTTGGCTATTGGCGAGCATTATTTCGCTCTGGATAAATTCCATGCCCTTAAGGTGGCAGCGTAAAAAGTGTGATATAAGGCCCGTGTTTTTGCAATCTTTTTCGCAATTTTTATTTCTATACAAAAATAAACCAAATATTGCTCCAGTGGAAATATAAAGTTTAATTTCCTTCACACGGTGATATCAACAGATAATGAATATTTGTCATGAATATAACGGCATTAGTTGATAAACTTTTTAAATGAAGAGAAAAAGTTGTAATTAATTTCTAGGACACCCTTGAGGGATATTCAACAGCTATTATTACCGTAAGAATAAAGTTAAACTCTTTGTTTCCGCTGGAGAATTACACGAGCGTTTTTGTGCAACGGTGCTAGCTGTTTTCACATTTACTTTCTTCGGCATTTATTTTAACTTTTCAGAACTCTCTAATAAAACTGACTTTAAAGAAGAAATAATAAAAACGTGCATTATAACACAAGATAAAGCATACATAATAAATGTAATCAGCCTTTATGTGTTTTGTCTCTGATCTCCAAAATATTATTCAATACCTTTTTAAACGTTATTTAACGAACTATGCCTGTAACAAACAGATAATCACTATTAATATTTCCACATCAAAGCTATTAATATATTGTTGGCCCGACGTTTTAAATAATATTTAAAATCATGCTATTCTTAGATTGACATAGCAACTTGTGGGTTCATTTTAGAAAAAGCTCGGCGTGTTTCTGCCGCCCCTGGAAACGCGCACATTTAACATATTTTTGGAGCGTGATCAAACCTTAAATTTATTCAGTGTGTTGGTTTCTTCCGCTCGCAAATTTAGATAAGTTTGATGCCACTTTCTCTGTGGACTTAGCCTCTAGCCCTTCATAATAACGCTGGTTAGGTTGGTTTCCTATTGATGCAAAAGGCATAACTAATTGAGAAGAGTTCATAGCGTCTAACGACACGTGGTCATATGCATCCCAGCGTACTTGGTTCGGATCCTGACCGGATTAATATACGTCCGGATCACCCTGGAATCACGCACGTCAGTTTATATCTCAGCGCTAGTTTATCTGTAACTCTTTGACTGCATGAATGTTTAACACACGTCCACACTGTCTCTATAGTGTTTTCGCAAGTGTTTTTTAATGGCTGCCATTAGGGCTTTTTTCTACACTTACTATGTCCCTTCTGTTGATTTTCATTCATAAAAAAAAATAGGAAAAGGTCACTTTCACTCTCACTTAAAAATTGAAATTTTATTCGCGAAGATCTATTACCATTTGTCCTATTCTTTACTGTTAGTTATTAAGGATCGTAGATATTAACAAATATAATATTTATTGTGCTCTTGGTGACCTGGCGGTCTAGGGGTAAGGTGTCAGACTTCTATGCTGGCGGCCGGGGTTCAATCCTCGGTCCCGGCACAGATTTATCTGATTACCAAACCCTTCCTTCACCTCTGACAAGACATCTTGTGAATGTGGGGAATGCCAGGCCTCCACCGTGGTTCGGATTCCACGTTAAACTGTAGGTCCTCCATTTCATCTCACAATCACCCTACCATTACACATTAGCGTAAGTGCGTATAACCCGAACGGGTAGTAAGACGCGGTGCTAATAATAATAATAATAATGTGCTCTTAGTTTTGAAAGTAAGACCAAGTGATACTTCAATGCATAATTAACTACAACTCACGAAGCCTCCATAATATGTAATATATGTTATGCTTTAAGCTTACCGTACACAAATAATAAAAAAATACAATGGCTTATTATGAAACGTAGTGATTAAAGGTCTTTATAAATCGATTGTTTTGTTATTAATGATAAATAACCTAATCTCTTTGATTCACTAGATAAGTTTCTTAAAAATACTTCACTTGGAAAACCACATTCACTAAACCGAATCTTTTGAAATATAATACCTAAAGTTGTTATGCCTAAATTATTAAATCCAATTTTGATTTTTGTTTGGATCTGCCATTATTACCGTCATGAATATTATGGTAGAAATACTTATCATGTAACATAATCCAAAATGATATGTTCCCTCTTTATTTTCAATCATATTTATAATCCTAGTCATTGAAGCTAGTACAAATAAACTTAGTTTTTAGCAAATAAATATGGCTACCACAAAACATTTCGAGCATGAACAGAAGATATTTCTCGCTTGAAGTGTTAACTGGGATTTAATTGGTTAGAAATATCGTCTCGCATTCTCATTGGCTGATAAAGTCACGTTCTTGTGTTGTATTTGATTAAATCAATCCTTAACGTATATCGATTTTAAAATGTATCATTATAATAATGTGTTTTAACTTCTTGCACACTACGTGCTATGCACTATTCGCTGTTATCTCTGCACTATGCATGAATATAATCCCAGCTTAGTTGTGAGCACTTAATGGGGTTGTTTATTTGTTATGGCCTGGTTTGAGTTTAATTGGATCAATCAACCAGCGAGTGTTCCACCCAGAGTGGGCGTAATAATTACTTGATCTCCCCAGCAGCTAAATGTCAATCTTCACGTGACTCATATTGACACTATAGTCATGGAGGAACGAGGTTGCACTAAAGTACCTTACTATACCTTTGTATGCCTTCGTATGCCTTTGGAGCTAAGGGTTTCGAGTGTTATGCCTGACATAGTTTAAAACAAACGTACAATTTGTTATAATGGAGCTCACCCTTTCCCAATCATGGATTAACGACTTGGCGGGCCTGTGCGTTGTATCTCTTCTTGAATTAAGATGTAATTTGTAAGTCTTGTGTTGGTATAATCATTTGATGCATATATCGCACGTTAAATACTCTAGATAAAAATAAATTAAACACCAAGTTATCATACTATTATCGATTTTTTAAAACCTAGTTCATCCTTTAGTTGCACTACTAGAAATAAATGGTACTACACAGTCTTAAATACATTCTCATTTAGTCTATTATACTTTATAATAGAATTTAAAAAAATCCGTCATCAGTTAACTATCCTTAAGTGAATTTATTTGAGATAAACGAACATAAAATTTTTATTTTACATGTATAACTTTTCCCAAATAGCTACCCATTTAGAACAAAATCGTTAGTTATTTTCTAAAAAATAAATTCAAAAAGAATAATCAAAAGAATACTGCCATTAAATCAATTTTTCTCCAAGAAAAACCAATTCAAATTATGATATATCATGCAAAATCGTAATATATATAAATTTTAAAGAAAGTTGAACTATTTTTAATTTTCAAAACTCAATCATCAGTTAACTAACGCCAAATTTATTTATTTGGTAAAAACTAATATGCATTCTTATTGAGTATATAAAACTCTCCCTTGATATTCTCATCGAATAAATATTTATAAAAGTTTTTGAAATATTTTGAAGTCTCAAAAGTGTGCCAAATATAAGCTAAACTCTACTTTTTCGATTAGGGGGCACATGAAACCTCGAAAAATATCCATTATAATTTCGAGATAAAATCTTATCACCATCACAATACTTTCTCAATTTGAGTGAGTAATAACCAAGCAGGTAAGACCACCAGTCTTCATCGACATAAAAAAATGCATAAAAATATTTCTTAATTAATTTGTTTGATAACATGGCTTTTAATGAATTAATCATGGGGCTATGGATGGGGAAAATTGTTATTAGTAATGCACCCTCATTTGCGTTTAGAGGCTAACACTAAATGTGTATTTATTTATTTTATTTTAGCACCGCGTCCTACTACTCGTTCGGTTAATACTCTGATGTACTAATTACGCTGATGGCTTAAGGGATTGGTAAGGTTATTTTAAGAGTAAGTGTATCCACATTTGCGTGGAGGGAGAATGAAAAACAATTTAGGAGAAACCATCCTCAGTACACCCGATCGATATTCGAACTTCATTTAATTTATCACAGTCGGCACAGTCATATTATTAGACTGATGACTCAGACCATGCAACCAATGGTTACGAATAAGGTGTCGTCAAATTGCGTGAGATAGATATATCCAAGTTTCCCCACTTTCAAAGGTGCAAGTCATCTTTCTTCTCTGGCGTGCGGGTAATCCCCCTCCAGCTAGGTCTTCTCTAGCTGTCATAATATAGTCATGTTAACTGGGAACCATTTTCGCACATAATTAAAAGCCCTTCCCTCGCACCTGATTTACCTCCCTTAATTTTGTATCCTTAGAGATTCTACGCAGAACCGCCAGAGGCGCTGCTTCAACTTTGCTTCAACTTTGCCTCTCACAACTGAAAACTGGATAATATTACTGATAATAGAAGGTTTTCCACTCAAACCTGAGTGTGAAGAATATGCAAATCCACTGTAAATGAACAAGAGTATGAAAACTAACTTTTAAAAGTCTCCATCATATTGTCCTGTAAATAAATGTATTTATCATGTTTAGTCGTATTTATAGTATTTATCTTCAACTATATTAATATATGAGAAGTATTAATCTGTTTATTAAATACCTTTAATAATTACAATACCAAATATTAAACTTATGTCATGCCTTATTCAATATTCAAGACCAAAAATGTTATTTCTATGTGCATAAATTCTAAAGCATTACTATCATTTTTTTTATGTTCATTAACTATGTTTCAAATAAATAGAGGCAAAGAAAAATTTCTTTTTGAAATTAATTGTGAAGCATACTGGTTTTTAACACTTGCGGCTTATTGTATATCATTTTTACCTCTTCCTGTATCCACATGGTTTAAGGCGTTACTTTCACAGTGGACTATACTGCCAATGACGGGGAGATCGAGGTTTGAATCTCGGTCGGGTGTTTTCCCAATACGATTTTACACTCCCTCCAAGCAAATACGAGTACACTTCATAAAAGTATAGTCTTCAAAATCCCTCAATCTATTAGCATAATTAGTGCATTAATGTAAACTCGAATGGATAGTAGACCTATGACGCGCTGCTAAAATCAATATATACATATATGTAGTATGAATTTTAACGAAATTTTGTTGAATATTATAGCTAAGATATTCTGGATTATATTTTAACCATATTTCATAACGACATTGCCTAGTTGGTGAGTTTGAAACTATTTTGCGGGCTGCATCATAACTTATTATAGTAATTATTATTATTATTAGCACCGCGTCTTACTACCCGTTCGGGTTATACGCACTTACGCTAATGTGTAATGGTACGGTGATTGTGAGATGAAATGGAGGACCTACAGTTTAACGTGGAATCCGAACCACGGTGGAGGCCTGGCATTTCCCACATTCACAATATGTCTTGTCAGAGGTGAAGGAAGGGTTTGGTAATCAGATAAATCTGTGCCGGGACCGAGGATTGAACCTCAGCCACCAGCACAGAAGTCTGACACCTTACCCCTAGACCACCAGGTCACCTGCATCTTAACTTAACGCCCTTAAGTGCTTTAACCAGTGTAACACTTAAGCACACCTTTAGACGAGGCTACTTAGCAGCTCTTCAAAGAATCGCTTCCGTTTTGCAAATAATGGATATAAATTGAGGTTTACACACACAAGTACACGCACGCACACAAGCACATACGCACAGTCACAGGAAAGTAGCGCTCTCTCCAGTCTGAGTATCTGGCTTCACCGCTAGGTGCTGTCGTAAAAAGTGGTGCTATCCGTCCGAAGGTGCCCTTTACCGCCAACATACAACATTAATTTGAAGGGTAAGATGCTCGCCTCAAGGCCCAATTTTCGTGGTTTCAAATTCAACTGGTATTGATGGATTTATCTTGAGCGATAAAAATCCGTCGCACAACTTCCTTCGCAGGTGAAGTAGTTACGTCAGTCCCATGTCAATTGTATGTAACATGTAAAATAAGCCTGTGTAAGTTATTTCACTCTCGCTCATAGAAATTATAGTTTGCTGATATGATCAGTCGGTTCAGATAGTGCAAGTTAAATTCCTCAAATAAATGAAAAATTAAATACAACATTACAAGATAAGAAATAAAATGAGCATCATACTCAGCGAGACCGTTTGTTTAACTGATTATGTCCTACTCCCTCTATTCCGTTGACAAGTATGAACACTGGATCTACTATTTTCCACATTACAGCATTGATTGAATATAAAAACTATGTATTTTTGTTTCCTAATTACGATACACATATACTTCTACGGAATTTTTAAATATAAATCCGAGTATAAAAATACCCATGTGCCATTTTTGTAAACGAACCAAATAGCCTAAGTGGTAGATGATTAGAAAAAAAATTTGAATTAAAAAAAATCTGTGAAAAATTTAAATAATTTTAAGTCAATATGAAAATCTATCAATTTTGTTTTAATGGTAAATATGTTAAACCCATCGAATAAAATTTAGAATTTGCCTTATTGGTTGCTACATCACAGGTACTTCGAGTTTTTAAAAAAGCGTAGCGCACTAAACTCAAAGTTAATCATTCCTTTGGTCACTGAGAATGACCTAAACATTTCCACGAATCAACACCACTCGTCAATATTGTCCAAATATGTGATTTGGAATTGATACGCCTAATAACAACTGGATGAAATCAAACTTAGATACCTGCTTGTAAATGCTCAGAAAATTGACGTTAAACCTACAATTTGTCAACTCTAATAGGTAGCAACCTTATTTTGGGCTATTCTGCTATGGTATAACTTATAATATAGGGTCATAATGTGATCCATCAAAGTAAGATTGCTACATTTTAGAGTAGACGGAGTATACAATTAATTGTACAAGCGTATGATTTCTCCATATTTGTATTTAATTACACTAATAGGGTATGCATGAAGAGATTCGAGCTTATAGGGACTATACCTGCATATGATCAGAGCGAGAGCGTTGAGAACCATTTAGCATGGTTTACATTTCACCTGAAAAAATGGGAGATCCGGAAAAGCACAAGTAATTTTTTTTGTGTTTGGAAAAATGTGGGAAAACACAGGGAATAAAATACAGTAAAACTACCGTAAAATTTGTTAATTGGAGACATTTAACTGAAAGTTTAAAATAATAGGTTTATGTAAGGATGATAAAATAAACTGAAGAATCAACCATGCTGGTTCAGAAATGTCTTACTACCCCCTTAAACAAGGGCTGTGAAGTTACATATTTCCCCATCAATCTTAGAAAATCCGGCTAAGCTACTTGATTTTATACTAGTCATTTCGATGAAAACAGAAATTTTCTTTCAATTTTATTCAATACAACCTGCCTGGAAAACTGGGACCGATTTAAGGATAACCTTGAAAACCCATGGAATTAGGCAGTATGAACTTGGTAGCAATCGTGATTTTGGAAAAAATAACCCATAGTAAATCCAGTCGATATTAAAGACTCGACCTCCCTGTTAAAATAAATCTAAGCCCCTTATCCAGATATGCAGTATTTATCAAAATAAAACCAGCATCGGTGGTCACATGGTATAGCACGTCACTATGATGTTAGACTGTATTACTGGTGATGAGGAGGTCAGGAGTATAATCTCATTTGGGTGTACTAAGGTTTGATTTTCCTAAATGGTTTACCATAATCTCATCACGAAAATGCTTGTACACTTCCTCTAAATGTCTACCTAAACATCTCTATTCGAATAGCTTGATTAATTCACCAACCAATGCACCAATCGATACTGAGATAGCTGAAAAATAAATCTATCTAAATTGACAAATGTGTGTCTCGAATAAAATACTAACTTACTAAATAAATTTACTACGTGTTTATATTTATAAATTATCGCTTTTAACCTTGAATATTTTAAATAACTGTCGTAAATAATAAATTTTAGGCTTATACACATTGGTATATGGTATTTTCTTTATGTATAGAGATATTTAAGAGTTAACTAAAATGTTTTATTTAGCATCTTTGCTATAATTGTTTCGTAAGAGTTTTTTTTCTAAATTATTAAAACTACTTAATTTTATTCATCCATCCTCCTTGAAAATATATTTTGTTACATTGAAAAATATATTTCTAAAGAAAATAAATTCGTAATTATTTTTAGTAACTTTTAAACCTGTCACGAGAACTCAAAGCTACCAACAAATCAACTTAACCAATCCTGCCTCGGTGGTGTAGTAACTACAGTATCCCCGTGGCTTCTTTGGTGCTGATTGACAGCTCAAAGCTGACTTCTGACAGTCAACATTTAGGTATATACCTAAATGTTGACTGTCAGAAGTTAAAGCTGCTAAACACATGTTTTTGCAGATCATATGATGCGGCGTAGGGATACATAATTTGGTCTGGTAACTTTTCAAATCCGTCAGCTCTCAGCTGTGAGCTGTCAGTCAGCACCAAAGAAGCCATGGGGCTACTGTAACTTGCTAGTTCCATGTTGTTCTAGACTGGCGAAGATGGGGATATCGAGGTTTGAATCTCAGTCGGATGAACTGGGGGTAGTTTCCCTAAATGGTTTTCCACCCTCCCTCCACGAAAATGCAGGTTCACTTCCTCTAAATTCAATATTCCCCAGTTCCTAACCCATTAGCGTAATTAGTATATAAGCGTACAACCCGAACGTATAAAAAGACGCGGTGCTAAATAGATAAATAAGTTAACCAAAACAAACTAATTCCAACTAAACCAAATTACAAACTAAACTAAACTAAAACATAATACATGAATAATATTCCGTTAAAACTAAACACGTAAATTGTGATTTACTATTTTATTTTTGCACAATCCGTTATGTTTATCCACATTAGTTAACTACGGTGATTTTGTAAGGACGAGGAAGATTGAATTTAGATTAAACATACTCACATATGCATGGAAAGAGAATGAGAAACAGTTTAGGAAAAACGCTTCAATATAACCAATCCCGACTCGAATATTGTCTCCCCGTCATCAGTTAATGAAACTAAATGAGCTTGACATTTAATCCACGTGTCTATTGATTCAGGCTACTACATATAAAAGAGTGTAGCCAAGTTTCGATGAAATCGGTTTGACATTTTGAATTTAAAACAGACTTCACAGCTTGTTACACTCCAAGATTAAAAACCCCACTTGAAAACATTATTCTGAAATTGATACTCCCCTCCCCTCTTCACCCTTCCCTTCTCAACCACCACGTAGAATAAAAGAGGTTCAACAATATCCCTCTTTGATGGTGATTTACATACAATATTAGATCGGAAGTAGGTCATGGGAAAATATGCAACCAGCGGCTAATGAAGCCATTTTACTTCTCGTGACACAACTAATGATTATCGAATTGACCTTGAGAGTGTAGTGGTGATATACTATAATCATTGTCAAACTGAAATGTTAAATTATACATTACAATGTTTGCCATATTAGATCTGGTTATAATTGTAGTAGTTAGTTTTAATATCAGTAATGATATCAGATAATAGACTCATTAGAATATTAAAAGACTTATTCTCAGCTATAATAACATAATTTAGTAAAAAAAAAGTTTAAAAAAAACGCGCTTTGGTTGTTGGATGGTCTAACTCGGTAGTTCTTAACCTTTTGTAAGTCACTGAACACTTTTCATTATAATAAAAATTGTTTGAACACACGTGTGAAGGTGTCAGCTTTCAATTTAAAGAATATAATTTTTAGATATGTATTAGATTATCTATTTAATCCATCATGGTGTGCACATTCGTACAATTGTCATTGTACACGTTGTTGCATAAAGCCAACCACCAAGTCGATGGTGGGTCCTTTATTTATTGTGAAATGAACTGATCACACATATGTATCTGACGATTCCCACACGTCCACAACAGACTTTTCTTTAAAATATGAGTGAAGAATGGTTCTGTACATTGGACTGTTCCTGGATAGCTCAGTGGTCAGAGAATTGACCTGCTAAGCCGAAGGTCCCGGGTTCAATTCCCGTGTTCAGGTGTCAATCTAAGAAATATGGTATTCTATTGGCTTAGAAGTTAACGCGGATAGCCCTATTAAATTTGTTAGAATCAAAGTAGCTAACATCACTCAAGGGCTGTTGTTATGTGAAATATTTCACCGGCGGAACAATTGCATCCAGCTCACGGAACACAAGTGTTCCGGGGAAAACCGGTTAAGAACCAATGGTCTGAGGCTCCACTCTCACATCATAATATACTGTCGATGACGGGGTTACCTAAATTTAAATCTCTTTTCGAGTGTACTGTGGGTGGTTTTCTTAAAAACATTTACACTATCCCTCCACGCAAATGTGTGTACACTTCGTCAGAATTCTAATTTAATCATCCATAGCGCATTAAAGTAGTAAGTAAATTTGCGTACAGCCCGAACTCAAATAATCATCCTTAAATAGAGGATTTTATATTTTGATTCACGTCTTTACTCGTCCTCACTATCCGCACTTAATTACATTAACACCCGCTTCGGCGGCCACGTGGTCTAACGCGCTACTCCCATGTTGGACTATACTGACAAAGACGGGGAGATCGGGGTTCGATACCTGTCTGGTGCACTGAGAGGGGGGGGATTTTCCTAAATGGTTTTCCACTCTCTTTCCACGAAAATGCGGATGAACTTCCTCTTGATTAAAACTCCCTAATCCCTAATCCACTAGTGTAATTAATACATAGGCGTAAAACACGAATGGGTAGTAAGACTAGGTTCTAATAAAATGAATAAAAACATTACATTAATGAATTAGGGAAGCGTATACTACAAATGGGTAAGAAGATGCGGTGCTAAAAAAAGTATGTAAGGTTGAAGAGGGTAGGATTTGAGATGAAATTTAACATTATTCTTTTGAAAGAACCAGCTTCAGTACGTCCAGTTGGGATGGTGAGTCTGTGCCCTTAGCTCAGTCGCTAGCGTATCCGTCAACTGAGATAAGGCTCCCAGGTTTGATTACTGGCATGGCTGATAAATTTATCATTGATGAAAATACGGGTTTTCCCTTCCACATTGATAAATTCACACCCAGGGACTGGATGTTGTGCCTGTCCTAGTCTTAAATTAGATTATAAGGCATGTGAAACTACGGCAGACCTATGGTGGGAATAATAATGGATGTAAAATTTAATTAGAGAAATGTAGAAAAATAAAGTTCTGGTCAGATACAATGTTTATGCCGTTGGGGTCAAACCTGGAAGTTTTGAGACTAAGCTTACTGCAATAACCATCTAGCCCCTTCAAATAACAATAAATGGCTGGAGAAGATTTTAAATAGGGAAAATTGTGAATGTAAGGGGTGAAGGTACTAATTAAAATATTTTTTTAAAAGTGTGGCACAGATTTGGAATTTTACAGAAATGTAGTGGGATTATTCCAAACACAAAATAAATGTCAAGTAAATATTTACAATTTATATAAGTTGCTGGTGAAATAGAGGGTTTCCTAAATTTACAAAATAAAATAATACATTATTTCTCAGTGTGCTAGAGGATTGAAATTTGTCAAATGGGTATTAAAATAGGACGCGCTCAAATTGCTGGATAAAGTATACCTGTCAGCCTGCCCACACGAATTGAAGAAGAGCCTGCAATCCCATTCAACTCCTAATCACTAACCTAACTTAACCTAACCTATCATAACGTTCCATTGTGAACAAAGTAATTATGAATTTAATTTTTATTCCGTAGTTCGTGTAAGGGTATTACTGAACTCGGATGTTTTGTTTGGCAATTCATGTGCACCGTTAATCAACCCAAAAAAACAATAAATTCTGATCCTTAAATTTCGAAATGAAAAAGCAGTAAATGGGGAAGTAGGGTTCGCACAATATTCGTAAAAATAATATAAAAATACTTTTTGGTGTGACATAAAATTGAAGTTTGCCATATAAGTCAATACAATTTCCAGGATAACCGAATGACGTCAGAGTATATCGAATTTCAAAATTGACGCCTGGTAAAAGGAAAAACTCGAGATTGATACAACTAATCACTTTTTTCTGTGTTTTAAAATTGAAATTTTGCAAACATGTAAATGAAGCATAAAGCTTATTAAAAAAATCTTAAAATTTCAAAATAGAAATGTGGGAACTGGGAATGGGTGTGAAAATAATGTTGGCAGTTTGTAGTAAAAATCTTTCTGAAATTATAATTAAATCTTTTCATCGTGGAATAAAATAAAATTGGCCAGGTTTGTTTAAAGGACCACGCCATCATAATTATAAAAGATTGGAAGCTAGAAATTTAAAAATAGGGAATGGGAAATATCTATTAGAATAATTAAACTTCTCGATATGGTAAAAAATTTGAATGTTGTACGATCAAGCGAAACAAATTTATATCTAAAAGCAAATAGATCCAAAAATAAATGTTATAATAATATCTTAAAGGAGATCTATTAGCGTTGCGATAAAAAAGCAAATTATCAAAAACGATAAATTAGCGCCTATCTAGCATATACATAACAATTAAAATAAACAAATAATGGGTACATACTTCGAAAACCATGGTGCTTAAAATTCAAAATATTTCTTTATCTAACGGTACTATTTTTTATGCTCTATGATACATTTTGATGTTCTTTTTTACAAATTTAATTCTGTAACAACTTTAATTAGTTCGTTTATTTTATCTTCAGGTTTAGATAAAGATAGAGCTTATTTGTGCCCTCAGTTTGGGGACATAAAAATATTTTATATCAACATTTAATTTATTTTGATTTATTAAATACTATGTTTGGTTTGTGATTTTCATAGTTATCTCAGGATCGTACAACGAGGAACTATCAAAAAAGTGGGTAGCCGGCTGCGGAACTTTCTAATTTGATGTATTTTTTGTTATGCTTAACCACGCGAAGAACAGGTCATTATTGTAATATAAATATAAAGGTGTGGTGTGAGAAAAAAATAAACTTATTGTAAATAGAGAATCAACCATAATTACGTGTATTGGTGACCTAGCAGACTAAATATCAGGCTTAAGTATCATAGTTTGCCAACTAATCTAAGGTGGAGAGTCGAATCCTACTTGGTTGTACTGAAAGTGTATTTTAATAAATTGTTTATCAATTTCATGCCAATTATAATTAGGTTGATTCATTTTATACTATACTTTATTGTTATCATTAAATGCTTAGAGCCAAAACAATTTATTGTAAGACACGAAGTAAAAAATATATAAAAGAAAAGTTCGAGATTTATACTAGGAATTATTTTGAAATATATTTATTCTCAATTTATTTAAAACCAAGAATCACTATCCGGTTAAATGAATTCTGTTACTCTTTTCTATATTAGGGTTACAAAATAAAAATAAATTAAATATATATAATATATAGATATATGTTTTTAATTAAGATTTAATGGAACGACAAAATTAAAATGTAAGATTCCTCATAAATAATAAAACTAGTATATCGACGCATTTATAGGCTGGTGGTTTTTTATTGGCTTTTATAAAAAATAAATGTAAGAAGCTGTTTTCTTGAGTCAAACAAAATTAAACTTGTAGCTCAATTTTCTTCCTCCAGCCTTACCTTAATAAATATGTCTTAAGATATTAAAGAAGTATATCTAAAGAAAGCCATAAAATTAACATTATGTACTAGTCTATCACAGTCTTTCTATTGACATTTCCTTTCATTTCCTTTCATAAGTAAATTCCATTTCATTTTATATAACCAACATAAAAGAAGATTATTTTATTCTAGAAAAAAAATTTTTTGCCCTCATTTCACTGTTTCCCGTCAACCCTTTGCCTTCCTCACCCCTTATAC
This sequence comes from Timema shepardi, assembly GCA_902151425.1. Lineage (NCBI taxonomy): Eukaryota > Metazoa > Arthropoda > Insecta > Phasmatodea > Timematidae > Timema > Timema shepardi. Next base: position 116,443 of record CABFVX010000371.1, read on the forward strand.
TCAAAATACTCATCATCATATTCACTTTTCAATCCATATTATATTTCCTACAGATGGTTAACTTTGAGAAGCAACAATAAAGATATTGCTAATATCATACACACTGGAAAACTTTTAAAAAACTATTCTAGTTTCTTACTAAGCCTTAAATTTTGAGCCTTTTATTTACTGCCTCCTCTTATATTGTTTGAAATAAGCAATGAATTTTTACCCAAATTAGATTTCACATTATTTTTATCTTAGAATTGTGCGATAATATATTCATTTTTGTTTTGAAAAAAATGTATACTACCCTGGTTGGAGTATCTCAAATTTTGATATTCGTTCTACAAGTTCATGCATAAATGGAAAAACAAACTCCAAACTATACATTTATAATTTATCCTAAAATAAACTAAGTTCTTTCAAACATAAATCTCATAATTTTACAATTTTTTTTATTTAGTACCACGACTTACTACCTTTTGGTGTTATACGTTTATCTAATAAATATACTAATGGGTTTAGGGAGTAGGAAGTTTATATTCGAAGTAAATGCACCCGCATTTGCACGGAAGAATAGTGGGAAATAATTTTGTCAAAAACAACACCTTATTACAATACAACTGACCAAGATTCGAACCTTGATCTCCCCATCATCGTCAGTCTAGTCTACCGTGATATCAGTGCCTTAGACCGTGCAGCCACCGAAGCGGGTCCAAAATTTGTTTATATATGTTTAAACTCGTATCCATATTGTGGATTATAAATCACTGACTAACCGTAATGAGAGATGGAGGGCTTAGTTTTATTGTGGTGAGTAATTAATCTGGTTTAACTTGCATTAAAAAAATATTGTCAAAATCGATTAGGTGTATAGGTATAAAAGTAATGACTGAACTTAATACGAGATATGTAAATCTTTACTAATATTTAAAAATTTCAATTCGTTCTATTTACAATCATAGTAAATTTTATCCAAACTGATTGAGAGCAGTAAATGTTGTGGGGAATATTATTTATTGAGTGACATTGTTGTAAAATGTATACTTATTTTCTAATTAATAAATGGTACGGGGCTCCGCACGTATTTTCTTGATCTATTCTTTGAAAATGGAGATATCTACTCAAAACTCGCTATATGTGAAATGAAATAATATACACTAGCAAAACCTAGCATAAATTGCACTATACTTATGTAAAACTTTTTTTTAGTCTCAGTTTTAAATTTTATAATTTTGTTTTTAAAGAATTAATGTCCTCAATTGTATGCTTGGACCGATAAAACAGATAAATGTTGTGTCCACAAAGGGTCAACACTTAATCATAAAATTTCAACTTCCGGTAGATATGTCTACATTTTATTAGGTGTTACCAATCTTCATGCCATCGCATTGCTATTAAAATCCTCATTTATAAATTTTGACCAATAAAAAATGTAAATATTGACTATTGAGTTTAAATTGGATTTAGATCATTGTCGTACAAACATTTCTCCTAAGAGGTTTAAGGAAAAACAACATACACTTTTAGAGACTTACTTATATTTAATTACTTTATGGCATTAGAGAATTATGGCGTTTCAACTTAAGTAGTATTTCTTTACAAATAAAGCTCACAAAATTATATTAATATATTTGCCAACATCTCAGAAACTTTTGGATTTGTAAAAATAAGTCAGTAAACTTTTTAATTTTTAATAGTACTACAATTTTGCAATGATAATTTATTTAGTATCTCAAATAGTTGCGGAGATACGGAAGTTTGTGCTTCTGTAAAGTACCCTAAAATTAATTTTCATGGTAAAATGAAAATAGCCAATTTATTTATAATCTTAATAAACACACAGATACGAATTTTAATCAAAATCGTTAGAGTCGATTTTAAGTAAATCGATTATTCTCTTTCCGCCCTTTCTTAAACGACTCTTAATTTTAAGTTTAAACAAACACACAGACAGACGTCAGTGCAAAGACAAATTTTTAGGGTTCGGGGGGTCTTAAGACATCGACATCCCTCAACATTTCAGGTTAGATTTTAGTTTGCGGTCGCAATACTTATACCTTTTGTGTTTGAAAAGTTAAAAAATATTTATATTTACGTATAGCTTGAAAGTTATTGGTTTTATAAAAATATGCTTCTTATAGAATATTTGTATTATAAGGAGACCTACATGTTTGTAACGATAAGTAATTTCATATATCAAATAATTTAGGAGTTATTATAAAAAATGTTATTTACGCATCAGACCGGAGCTCTTAAAGCCATTTTGCCGAAATATTGAGACTAGTTATTTTGTTTGGAATATTTATAAATGTTTAAAAATGAAATTTAATCAAAATTGTTAGAGCCAATTTTGAGAAAATTGTCTTTTTCTCTTTTTTCCCCTTCAATAAACCACCCTTAATTTTAGGGTTAGATATCCAATTCCAAAAACCCCTTGGGGCAACCCCATGAAAACCCTAGATACAAAGTTTTAGCCCGATCTATAAGATAGTTTAGGCATTAATTAGAGATACAGATAGACAGATAGACAGACAGACGGAAAGTCAAACACCACTTTTTTGGATTCGGGGGGTTATGAAACGTCAATATTCATCAACATCTGGAGTTTGATTCTTTTTGACGATCACAATACTTTCTCTAGCTGTAAGATAGTGAGAAAGTAAAATAACAAAATTTAAATATACTAAAATTTGGTCATGATCTCTTAATAACTTTATTTTGAGCGTAGAAAACTGTTCACAGTTTTACCTTTATGCGAAGATAAAGAATCCACCCGGAAAAAAATAATAGGCAAGGTGATTGATCACTATGGTTAATGGACGTGAGAAATTTTCTAAAGCTATTTCACTCTGATAAATTCACGAAAAAACTAGTATAATTATATGTTATAATTGAACACTTTGAAATAATCATTCATTTACCTGTTAGTGGGTTATTAATACTTCCTCAAACCATACCAGTTTGCATTAAAAAGTAATTTAAAGGATGTTGCAAGAAAACAATCTCGTCTTGTCATTCAAATTTTGACATACTTCTTCAAAAAGCGTTTTTCTTAATTCACTACTGATATACTTCTCTATAAATGTTTCATAGTGTAATTGTTAATTAGAAGCTATACAATTTTAACCATTCCTATTTTATTATCTTATTTTCATAGCCTCCAATAAAAGAATGGTAGTAAATCCAAAACATAATACAAATAAGTATGTCCAAGAATATTTATACTTTATTTTTTCAAGTCTCTTAATCCAAAATTATGAATTATTTGTTTGTACAATTCACTTCAGTGGTCGAGTGATAAAATACTTGGAATAACTTTCGAAATAGACTTGACATCCGATGACGTGGAGATCAGGGTTCAAGTCCCAGTTGAGGGTACTAAGAGTGGTTTTTCTTAAATTGTTTCCGATTTCCCTGCACAAAATTATAGTTACTCTTCCTATAAAGTCAATCTTCGCTTTCCTTAACACATTAGATTAATTAGAATCAAAGTGTACAACCCGATTACTGGTAGTGAGATGCAGTGACAAAAAAAGAATTATGTTTGTTATTCCGAAACAATAAACTGGTCATACATGCTGCGATCTATCAGTTTAAAGTTGAACAAGAGCCATTAACTAACTGTGGATATATAACTATTGTGCTGAAACGCGCTCTCAAGGGCAATGGTTAGATAATTTCATTACTCGTAGTGTTGGCCGAGTGGTCTAACTCACACTTCACTTGCTGCACGTTGACAGGGAGGTTGGTCATCGAATAACTGCCAAGTGTGCTTGTCTGGGTTAGACAAGTGATTTTTCAAAAGATCTCTCAACGGACAAAGTGACGGATTTCTCCTCCAATACACCCTTCTCTACCTTAACCCTTAGATTAAGTGATTAAAATATCTGGTTTTTGACACATCAATTATTTTAAATAAACTTCCACATACGTAAGTAGTCGAATCGTTTAAGGCATCATACTCGCAATAGAATAATCTGCCGGTGATGAAGAAATTGGAGTATGTTGAGGGTAGGTTTTAGCTAAACTGTTTAAAACTCTCCCTTCACGTAAATGCGGGTGAAATTTCTCTGAATATTATATTTCTCATCTATACTCCATTAGTGTAGTTATCCTGAATGAGTAGTAAGGTTCAGAGCACAAAAAAAAATATTTCAACAAGATGTTGCCAAAATAACATTTTGTGACTTTCAAAGACCGCATGCTGCGATAAAACTCCCACGGTAAGAAAACTCTCCCTGCCAAAGTTATTAAGTAACGTAATCACTCTTTTTACTTAATTAGTGACAAGAAGGAAAGTGGAACGACGGAGAACACGTTGGCTATACTCACAAAGTATCCCTTAGACTCTTTTATAAGTAATTAATATTCCCCCATCTTGAGTAAAAATAATAGAATGTATATTAGATAATTTGCATCGAGTTGGGGGTTTCAGTGCTATCACTATTTCGCTTTATTCGAATATTTGAAATCAAAGCTTTCTTTAAAATATAAATTGGTTTGGGGAAAATATGTTTTACTAGCAGTCCCGAACGGCGTTGCCCATGACCCACTGTGGTTTAAGAATTATATAGCCCCCTGCCCCTACCCTCCCCCCCACCCACGATGGCCGTTACCACTGTGGTATAGTCATTATATAAATCCTCTTTATTCCCTATACAGTGGGAATTTCAAAAAATCTGGCCTGATTCCTTGTCTACATCATAAAGGGAACCTCTGTGCTAAATTTCAGCTTTCTTGGTTCAAGGGTTTGGACTGGGCGTTGAGCTAATAAGAAATAAGGTAACTTTAAGGTGAAAATATAAATCTTCTTTATTCCCTATCCGTGGGAATTTCGTAAAATTCTGAATTCAATTATTAGTGATTATAACTATCTACTTACATGCCAAATTTGAAGTCTTTAATAATTATATTTACGGAAATAAGGCAACTTTAAAGCGAAAATATAAATCCTCTTTATTACCTATCCGGTGGGATTTTCGAAAAATCTGGCCTCATTCCTTGTCTACATCATAAAGGGAACCTCTGTGCAAAATATCAGCTTTCTAGGTCCAAGTGGTTGGCCTGGGCGTTGATGAGTCAGTCAGTGAGTCAAGACTTTTCTTTTTATATTTATAGATCCATAAAGGTTTGTAGAGGTTTTTTTTTGTATCTCACATTTTTAAACTATTTTGAGGTAGCGATGGTCAAATTTGAGGAGCAGTTTACATATATTCGCGCGGAGGGAGAGTGAGAAATAATTTAGATAAAATTACCTAAAGGACTCATCTGTGATTAAATCCACGGCCATCAGGTCATAAAAATAAACCACACAAGTCAGGTGAATTTGTACTTGTGCCCACTTGTGCAGATAGTATCCCATATTTATAATAAAGATTGATAAGTATATTACGTAGATATATCGAATGGATAGTAATATATTGTCGATTTAATGACCGAATAATCTAAGGTGTCACTCTCTTATTGGAATGGCCTACTGGTGATAGGGTATCCGGGTTCGAATCCGGGTCAGCTCCAATGAGGGTCGATTTTTCTAAATGGTCTCTCACTCTCCTTCTATGTAAATGCGGGTAGATTATCTCCAAAATTATGTCTTCCCCATACATACAACATTAAAGTTATTATCAAATATGAGTATATCCTGAACAGTTAGTTTGCAAAACGCAGTGATAAAAAAATGTGGTGCACATTTATTAATTCAATAATTAGAACTAAGATACTCTATTACATTAGAAGTATGACACCTTAGATAGGTCGGTAGCAAATTTGTCTTTGAGTCATGTACCTTGGGTTGGATTCCCGTGATGGCGTACATATTTATAGTTTGTAAAATTGGGCCACACCCTTTTACAGTGATGAATTAACGGCCTCGGGATTAGTTGTCGGTTATATAATTAAGTTAGTTTGTAAGTCTTATAATGTATTCTCAATATGTTCAAAAGTAGCCTATTAATAATTCAGAGTTTAATAAAAATATTATTTTTAAAATCAATTCGCATACGGTAGTAAAGTTAGGACTAAATAAATAATATTTATGCTTATTAGTGGTTATATTGATAATTTTGTCTCTTAAAAAAAAATTTAAAACCATGAGGTAGGTTTTGGTAATTAGGTTTTATATTCTCTAACTTTTGAATTCTTGTTCCCTAAAGAACCATTCAGTAAGTAAAATTTTGGTCTAACTACGTTCAAGTTAATTAACATAATTTGTTCAGAAAGTAGAATGGTTGTTTAGAGCCTACCTTGAAAGTTGTGTTTTCTCATTTAATAAGTTAGTATAATAGATACAGCTCTCTTAATTATTTTGTTGGGCATACATATTTTAATATTTATTATTTATATAATTAGACAGGCCGAGTCAAGAAAATTTACCTCAACCGGAAAAATAAAATCTGCCTTAGGAGAATGTAAAAACTTCTAAAAAGAACCAAAGGTTTTTAACTCTTTTCAAAAGTACGAAACATAAAAATATATTTTATAATACATATATGCTTGTATAAATCTATATTGGATATTTCAAAGTAAACAAAACAGCGTGGGCTTGTAAGAACCATAATCTGTCAAAGAATTTAAAAACAAAATGGTATGTTTTGATATTTTAAGTTAAAAAAAATATGACCAAAGTTATAAAGTATCTTTTGTTTAGATTATTCGATAGTAACACAATTTTTTTTGGTTGGAATTTCAAACTTATTTTTAACTTAAAAAATGTTTCCAATATTATTTTATTCTAGAAGTGAACCGTGGTGTATTATTATTATTGTTGTTATTATTATTATTATTATTATTATTAGCACCGCGTCTTACTACCCGTTCGGGTTATACGCACTTACGCTAATGTGCAATGGTAGGGTGATTGTGAGATGAAATGGAGGACCTACAGTTTAACGTGGAATCCGAACCACGGTGGAGGCCTGGCGTTCCCCACATTCACAAGATATCTTGTCAGAGGTGGAGGAAGGGTTTGGTAATTAGATAACTCTGTGCCGGGACAGAGGATTGAACCCTGGCCGCCAGCATAGAAGTCTGACACCTTACCCCTAGACCGCCAGGTCACCCAACCGTGGTGTGAACGTGGACCTAGTGTAAGGCTCTCATATTTTGATTTAATGGTCGTGAGGAGGTTGTAATTTGAATATAAGCTAGATGTACCTAGGACTGTTTTTCCAAGATGGTTTCCTACTCTATACGTGAAAATGTAGATACATTTCCTTTAATATCACTACCCATATTTTAAACCATTAGCATAGCTAGATGCAGATAGTATAGGTGAGACGCTTTGAAAAATAATTGATTGATAATTGTGATTTACGCTTATTGCTTAAAAAGAGAGTTCCGTTAGTATTCTATTAATACAAATTTTGAGTTTTTTATATTATTATAATTTATAATGTAAAACTTGCATGAAAAGTATCTAGAATTTTTATTAAATAGAAGTGTGTTTATTTAAACTTATTTTGTTGAGATTTATTTTAGTTGACAATACTAAATAAATTACACTACATTAAAGTTAAGCTGCCTTTGAATTATAAAATGATTTATTTGAAATTGTTGATATTAATATATTTTTATTTATCATTAGTACCGCATATTACTACCCATCATGGTTATAAGCTTATGTACTAATTACGCTAATAGTTTTAGGGATTAATAAGGCTATATTCAGAAGAAATGTACCTGCGTTTGCATGCAGGGAGAATGTAAAATCGTTAAAAAAATAGTACACCAGAGCGAGATTCGAACCTCTACCTCAATTTCACTGGCAGTTTGGTCTATTTGACCAATAGCACGTTAGGCCACGTTGCCATCGAAACACATGTTAATATTAATGTGGGGCGGAAGTTATTACAAGTGAAGGCACGTATTTTTGCAATTATTACTATTGTTATTATTATTATTATTATTATTATTATTATTATTATTACTATAGTGAACATATTTTTTGTACAAAATAAATAAAATATTAACTCTGTAGGTACATATTCTAGATTAATTTTCAATTTCAGCTGTTTTTTTAATATATGTCATGGGCATTGCGTAAATATTTGATTATGAATTTTGCTTTTCATCTAAAAAGTTTACAGTCAAATTCCATAAAGGTAATGACAAATATTTAATTACTGTTGAGAATTCAATGTGTATTAAAAATTAAATTAGATGTTTCTTCTGAAGCTATATTTTATTTATACTCTACAATAAAAGTTTATTGGTCATAAACAAAATTAAAAATATAGACTTTAACTCATGTTTACTTCCATACTAGATTAAAATATTATTTTAGAATCAAATAGCAAAAGCTAATATTATTTAGAGACATAGTTCCTATATATTTTCAATATCTTGGAAACCGAGACTGTCAGACATCATATTCTTATTTTCCAATTCTTTTAGTCCTTTTTTTTCTCCTAAACAGCTCTCATACCTTTCTCACCTCACGCGAAGTTATGTCCTCATGCTTCCTTGTGGGGTGGAGAGAGGGAAGGAAGGGGTTAAGGGAAGACAAAGAAGACAAAAAAGAATGGGAGAAGATTGGCTTCATTCTGTCTTCCTGGACTGAAGACATACTTCAGTACCGTATTTCTATGTCGCCATCTTTCGCCCGGTGCGAGCTCATGGCCAGAGAGGAAATTTTATATCTCATATATATAAAAAGTTTGTTGGTGTAGCTTACTCGTATCTTTCAACAACTTTCGTATTTGAAAAAATGTATTATTAAATTATTACTTCACATAGATTATTTTTTTAAATGGGGATATTAATCCTGCAGCCTACTTTGATTATAAATATAAGTTAATTCAAACAAAACTAATTTTAAACTTAACTGATTTTCGGACGTTAAGGTGGGATGTAAGGAAATGCAATAAAAATACAGTTTATGAATTAAACAATTTTTTCCACCAAAAAAAATATTGCTCAATTACAAACATAGAATTTAATTTTCTTCACATGATGATATCAATATATGTTGAATATATGTCAAGGATGTCCTGAAATTTAATGAAAGCTTTTTATCTTCATTTAAAAAGTTTGTTAGATAACGCTACTATGCTCATGATCAATATTCAACAATTGTTAATATCACCAGGTGAAAAAAATTAAATTCTATGTTTGTACTGGATAAATGTTTTATTTATTTTAGCCAAAAGCATGTATTTCCATAAAAACTGCAGAAAGCACTGGCCTTTTCTCGCGTCCCCTTCCATCCCAAATTAATTCATCACTATTAGAGGGAGTGTTCCAATAACCAATAATATATTATTTTTAACACCAGGGACCCGGTAAATAAAATTCACTAGGAAGAAGAAATAGACTGAGATAAGGTGTCAGATGTATAAGTTAAATAATTTTTTCCCATATTCAATTTAAATGAATAAAATATGCGGTTTCTATCAATAATATCAGTAGAGAAAATAGTTCTCACTTTTTTTAAATTGAAATATGTACAGTACTTTGACTTTATTTTATATTTTAAAGTAAAGTGTTTGAACCCTAGAATTTCTTCCCGTATTTTCAAAGTAGATACGTCACTACGTATGCTGCTTTGTGTCCAACATGGTTAGAGATACAGATAGGCCACTTCGTCACAATATACTTCTTATCAAGAAGAATATCATGGTTCCTATAACTAAAAACTACCATGTTGGTAGTTACGCCAATACGTCTGTTGGGTGACGAAATATATTTTAAACAAAATTGGTAGAACCTTTTTCTAAAACTTTTGGGAAAAAAATAATTATGTATTAGTTTATTACCTTGAAGACTATTGTCAAAACTAAAAAACATCCCTTGAAATTGCTCTATAACATATAAATATCAAGATTGAACCAAATTCATCAGACAATTTCAGACATGTAGCCAGGGATTGATGGATGGTTAAACGGACTAAATAATGGACAGAAGGACAGGCAGAAAAACAGACATAATTTTAAAATCCACTTTTTTGATTTCGTGCACACGTAAAACGTAAATATTCATCATAATCTGGAGTTAAAAGAATTTCACCATTAAAATAACTTATTTTTATATAATAAAATATATAACAGCCTTAACATTACCAATAGCATAACTATTAAAAACAGACCTTCTCACTACCTAACTATTTTTTTTAATGATAAACAGCTTAAAATATAATTATAATTGTAATTTTAATCAGCTAAAATGTACTCCGATTTCCTTTCTAATTTTATAGGTTTAGCTAACTTTTTTACTACAAATATATTAAACACTGTTAGGCGCATATCTAGAAAACATTATTAATTTTTATGTTATCTTCATTTTAAACTGCCAAAATATATATGTGTAAGGAATTTATAAATTGAGATAAAGTATACGGAATAAAAATAAAAGAATAAGAAAACATTCTCTCATTTCCTTCCCACCCTCATAGTTTCCTCCTCAGCCACTTTGCTATAATTATATTTATTTTCCCTACGATCCTGCGAGGAAGTTCAGCTCTCTCTTTCCCCCATACTTGTGATAAGAGCTAAGGGATATATATTATATATATTATTCTACCCTTCACCCCTCCGTCTATTCCCGGTTTAACATCACAAGTGAGTGTACCTTGTCAACAAGGTAACGCCTGCGGACTACACCCCTTACTGCAATATAATAAATATACTTTTAAAACTTGATATTTTATAATGTTTTCTAAAATGTACTATGCTCTTAGTTTTATTTCAACATCGACAAGAAATTAATTTTCTTTTACGGGACATTTTAAATTATTTTAGAACGTTTAAATAATTTATTTACACCACGTCCTTAATTTAAGAATAATAAATACGACCCTAGTATTGCTATGAAAGAGGAAAGATTTTCATAATAGGGGGGAAAAAAGCCCATGTACACCCAAATGAGTTTCGAACTCCGATATCTCTATTTCTGGGAAACCAGACCAGACGATCCTAACATTAATTTCACGTTTTCAGCGATGTGTATATCATTTAAATTATATTTTAAAATAAATAGTTGAGATCTACATATAAAATCAGCAGATTAAACTAATCGATATTACATTTGATTTGAGCTAATTAATTATTGGATGTGTGTTGTTGAGCCGTAGTTATCTATTATATGGATTTTTATTCAGCGTGCAATTTGGTCATTGTTAAAGGGAAGTTTGTGGTTTTAACATCATCGACCTGTATTCATGCTAATTAAATCTTTTAGCTAGTAATATATTTAAACTCGCCTCGATGGAGTAATTAGATAACGTGCTAGTTTCGTGTTGAGCTAGACTGCCGAAGAGGGGGAGCTTGAGGTTTGAAACTCACTCGGGTGAAATGACGGTGGTTTTTCCTAACTGATATTCTACTCTCCACTCACGCAAATGCGGGTTTATTTCCTCTATATTCAACCTTCCCAATTCTTAACCTGTAAGCTAATTACTAGTAACTAAGACCATAAGCCGAACGGGTAGTAAGACGTGGTGCTAAGTAAAAAAACTAAAAAAATATATTTAAGAGTTATGAATAAAACGTATATTTGGACTTTCGACAGGCACTTCTGTTGGTATTTTTAAGTAGTTAAAACCAAATTTCAGGTATTTATGTTTGCAGTTCTATTTCCGATGGATACTTTCATGAATGTCTACTGGTAAGCAATAGACTGACAATTGAACATTTATTATATTCTTAGAGTAAAGAAAATGATCTAAAAAAGCCGATTGCTACATTTGTACCCGAAATGACACAAGCTAACAGTGTTTTTTTTTTCTTGTATTAAAATGATTTATCCACAAGCCTGAAGGGCTCCCTTTTAGTATTGATTGACTTATCATTTTATATTAGTACATAGAGATTAGTCTATATGTCTCACGTGACAAACATAATACAAGCGTAAACAAATGAGAAAAGATAACACCAGCCTGGTGTTTTAGGTACGCTCTTTGGAGTTATGTTTGAGACGGAGTCTACTCACTTCCCCCGTGATTTTACGTATAGCCTTAGTGGCCAAGTCGGTGGCTCCCGGGCAACGTCCATCCGGGACCAGCTGGACGGTGGCCCCGACCTTCTAGTAACGGGAGTTGGCGGATGAATACCTATAGAGACATATTTGTAGGGGTGAGGGAAGGTGAGGGCCTCACACCACCACCCACTAACCAGTTGATAGTGACGTACCTGGTCTCGGCCGAGGAAAGATGGTCAGGACATCTCCACGAGTTCCCCCACTGCGGAACTTAAGGGTCGATGCTTCGGGAAACCAGATTAAACCTGTTAAGGCTGAGTTTCTAACCTTATCCATGATGCTAATGTCACCATGGAATGGGTAAATTCCTACAGTCATGGATAAAGAAACATCCCGGTGAGGGGGGGGGGGTCCCCAAGATACCCAGTGATGACGTTATCATTGAGTAGTAGGGATTGGTCGTCTCAAAATGTTTGCTGCGTGTGCTTGCATGCGTGGCTCCGCTCAAAGGGTATAGCACATTTAAGACCTTAATTTTCTTGGATGACAACTCAAAAAGCTACTAGAGATAGTCCCTAATGTATCTTACGCCAACAGCTTACATCTGTCACTTTGGATATTTGTAATGAAAACATATGGTAGTGTATGAATTTGTTATATTACCACAGTAGTTTAATCTAATATTATTTATATTCATTTGAGATCGGGCACAAATCTCATTTATCGTTTTATTCCACTTAAAAAAATTATTATTCACAGCACTTTCACAAAAGGTCTAACAAATATAACTTCAAAATTGCGACCGACGAATTTAAACCACGTGATTGAACATGACAGAAACAAGTTCTTTACAATTATGCATCCACGCAGTGGATAACATATTTTATGCAGCTAAATATTACGAAACATGATAAAATAATTGATTGTATATAAAAAAATTACAAGTAATCTCTATTTTCCTAGTGAATACGATGCCCGTATTAAAAGGCATTAAAGTATGCATACTATTAGACAAAATAAATAACACTCCAAAATGAATAAGTACGTTTAGCTAAATTTAAAATATTGTTTTGGATTGGGTAAAAAGGAATTATTAAAATTAATGATATAATGGGAGAAAACTTAAGCTTACGTTATTTTAAATGTAAAATATAACATGTAGGTAATTAAAAAACTTAATATTTATAACAAAACAGTGATATTTTACACGTGATGGCAAACCAAAACCTAAACATATTATTTTTGAACTGGAATCCAAGTAAAAACCTCATGCACATACTCTCCGTCCATATGTGAGGTTATATGAGCAGATGAGCTATATGACGAGGGGTTTGATCCCACCGTCGTCACCAGGAGGACCGCTGTATAGACTTGGATCGTGTAAGGGTGAAAAGTCTCTGACTCATATGCGCGGAGCTAGATAGCGCCTTATGGGCTGTATACGTCGTCTCGACCCAGTTGGGAGCAATTTCTTAAGGTTATTCCAATATGCGTTACCTTGTAACACCGTTGTTTGATTTACACTACCAGGACTTTGTGCCGACCATGCTACCATGTTATGAATGCTAACGTCATGGCATGGCCGGCGCACAGTCCTATAGGTGTGAATACATCCATCCTAAGACGCCATTTTCGCATTATTCTAGACTATCGATAACTGGGATATCGGAGTTTGAATATTCTAGTCGGGTATGCTGAGGGTCCTTTTTCACAAATATTTGTCCACTCTTCCTCCCTCAAATGTTAGTGCACTTCCTCTGAATTTAAACTACTTCATCACTACCACATGGGCGTATGTATTGCATATAAGTAGAGCTATAACTGATATTAAGACGTGGTGCTAAAAAATGATTTAATAATAAAGATAATTTTCAAAATTCCACAGGTCCTGTTCATTTTTGTACTGGGAATCGACGCACTAAACATTAAAATTTACCTGAAACTTAATCTCAGGAATTTACCAACTAGAAACCATAACATGTACAGGCTATTATCTCAAACTGAAAAATGATATCTAGCAATGGGGATTGGACCTGGAACCTTTGTATCAGTAGACCAATGCTCTGACCCCTGAACTATTCAGTAGTCATCCTGTACAAGGGGTCATTCATCACTTATGTTTTAAGGAAGAATATGTGATGGATGTGTGAAAATTGTCATCTAAAAATGAGTGGTCAATTAAGATAATGGGCTATGAGATAAAGCAACCACCTTTGCCTCGGTAGGGCTTTATTCTGCTAATAGTACAATGCCAATTTTAAGATTGCACATATCATGCTATATTTAAATTGACATGTTGATATAGCTATTAGCTACGGCTATAGCCACATTCACTTATCACACTCTTTGAATTAAAAAAATGACACCTGTACATAGGAATCCAACCAGGAGCTCTTAGTTTATGATACCTAAAAGTACTTAACAACTATAGTAGCTTGGCCTTTCAATCAATTATTATCCTAAGGCTATAACGAATTAATTTAGGTGTAGAGTTAATTTTTAAGAAATTCACTTTCATAAGTGACGAGGATTTCAAAAAATAAACTAACACTAAAAATCAAAATTAGAAACCAGAAGTTGGAAAGCATTGAGCAGTTGAAGTATCTGGTATGTTTGATGACTAAAGATTTCACCAAGGAAATTAGGTCAAGGATTGCTATGGCCAAGAAAGCTAAGAGGCTACTGCAGACAAGCAAATTTAACTTAAAACTGAGGAAGAAACTGATAAAATGCTACATTTGGAGTATCATGTTGTACGGAGCAGATACTTGGACTTTCAAGGATACGGAGAAGAGATACTTGGAGAGCTGGTGTTTGGGAAGAATTGTGAAGATATGGTGGACAAATTAATAAGTCCTAAGAAGAGTGGGTGGGAAGAGAACCTTTTGGATGTGATTCTTTGATACACAGCAAATTGTATTGATCCTATTCTTTTGAGGAACTGTCTTCTGCACGACGTCATAGAAGGAAAGGTTAAGAGAAAGAGGAACATACAAATAAGGATTCAAATATTTTATGACTTGAAGGAAATACGAACATTCTAGTGGATAAAGTAGGAGACAAACGACAGGACGCATTGGCAATCTTAAGCTCACTTGCCAAAAGGAATAAACCTGTTGGAATACAGAACCCCTGATTATATATATCCTGATAGATTAAGAACTAAGGTTTGACGTGGACTTCCGATTCACTCAGCCAGCCAGGATTGGAATCCAATACCAATTTAAAATAAGGTTTTCAGCCACAATATGAATCTTGTTACATATTTAAAATTCAATATCTTCATCTTAAATTTATAGATTTTTACTTTTTCAAATAAAAGCATGTTTAAATTTTGAAAATTTTTTACTTCAAGGTTTTAATGAATATTTACGTTTTATGAGAACTCAAGCAAAAAAAAATTGTATTTTAAAACTCCATCAAAGCATAAATCTTGAATGGTTTGGTGGATTTAGTTAAAAATTGGTATTTAAATGTTATACGACCATATTTAATGAGTTGTTTCTGATTTCAACCTTAATCTTCAGTCCAAGGGCTAGTTTACTGACAAACAATTTTTTTTAAATGCTAAATTTTTCATAATGGCTCTAACGAATATGTTTAAAATAAAATTTCAGATAATGATCGACCTGAAAAATAACATTATATGCTTGGTTTTTGGTGTTAAATTCATGGAAGGGTAGTTTACTCATGAGTCAATTTTCATAATTTGAAATTTTTCTAAAATTTCACCAACATATTTGTTCAAAATGTATTTCTAACAATTTAGTTAAAAATACGTACCGTTTATGATTTTTGCAATATAAATAATTGTAGGCTCACCAATTTATTTGATTTTCTTATAGATATTTGAAAATTTTTATTTTTTTGAAAATAGCTTTAATAATTTAGTCGAAAATTTAAATTTGTAATATATTTTACATGATAAATAAAAATTTATTTTTATTTTTTAGAATAAATTTACTTAAGATATTTATTTTAAAAAATGTAGAAAATTGAACATCTTTCGTAAATAATTTTTAAGGTTCAGTTAAAAATGGGGTTTTGGATATTGTTTTTGGGGATTAGAATACATTTTTATATCATATTATCATTATATTTATTTTATAAATAAGAATTATTTAAGGGTAGTTAAAAAGTAATTGATTTTGACAATTCAAATTAAGAAAAAAGTTTAAGCAGTTTTATTTAAACTGTATAAATTAAGAGTGTTTATTATGATAAACATTATGGGTTTATTGTTCTAAAGAAAACCTACTAAATGGTACCTGGTTTATTGAGAACCTATTTTTGAAAATCTACTTTCAAGCTATAATGTAATATTTGAGAAATTCTGTAAGATTGTTTCGTACCATTCATTTTTTAGTAAAATTGTTGGTATAAGGCGTCAGTCTCACAACATACATTATTTATAGGTGGCGTTGAGTTGGAGGCTATAATCTGGGCCAGGTGCGTTGGGGATTGTTTAACACATATCATTTATATTCTGTTTTTTTAAATGCTAGTACATTTATATAAAACTACCTTAGTCAACCTTATTTCTTAAATGTAAGTCATTTATAGCCTTGAGGTCATAATATATAATTTATGCATCAGTTATTATTCATATCAACCAGTCATTTAATTGCTAAAAGGTCCTTAATCGTAGTTAATATATTTGCAAATGTGCTGCTTATATTAATATAGAAATTCCTGTCTTGATAGACACAAGGTCTAACGCACTATTCACGGAGTAGACTAGACTGCCGTTGACGGAGCGATTGAGGTTCAGATCTCAGCCAGTTTTTCAGAGGGTGGTTTCCCTAAATGCCTTCCCCCTCTCTATCCGCGCAAATTCAGGTGTACTTACTTTAAATAAGTCTTCCTAATCCCTAAAACCATTGGCGTAGTTAATACATAAGCGTACAGCCAACCAAAAGATACGGTACTAAACAAAAACACAGAAATAAACAGAGTGATTTTGAAATAGCGTGCTACACGCTTTGGTGGCTACGTGGTCTAACGTGAATTTCAGCTAGCTCCCTTACGCCCGCCGCACATTGGACGCTGCAGAGGTATAGGCGAGGCAGAGGAGATTCTGTAAACCCCATGTCCTTATGGCTTACCGCACATGGACACGGCGCAGCAGAGGCATAGGCGAGGCAGAGGAGATTCTGTAACCACCATGTCCTTATGGATCACCGCACATGGACACGGCGCAGGTGCAGCAGAGGGATAGGCGAGGCAGAGGAGATTCTGTAAACCCCATGTCCTTATGGCTTACCGCACATGGACACGGCGCAGGTGCAGCAGAAGGATAGGCGAGGCAGAGGAGATTTTGTAACCACCATGTCCTTATGGATTACCGCACATGGACACGGCGCAGGCGCAGTATAGGAATAACTCTGTCGCGGCTTGGTCTGGTTGTAGTAGTGGCCCAGTTTTCCTGTGTCCCCTGCGCCTCCATCACGTAGTTTCATCCGAAAGTACAAGATTGCTACCGAACTGAATTACTTGAAGGGTAAAATGTTTATTGTCAGACTCACTATCGAACCTTACTATGGATCCAAATTATTGACAAATGAGGACTTAAATATAAATTTTGTGAATTATGTGTGTGAATATATATGCAACAATTTTTACCGGAAGTCAAAAAGGCCACCCCCTCCACTCCACTACAGTTGTTACATTGGTTTACAAAATGTTTTGCAAAGGATTTAAAGTAACCCAAGTACCATTTAAGCAATAAAGATTATCACAATATGGATATTTTTCCTCCATCAGTACTTACTACTCGTTTACATTTAAATAAATTAATGGGTAATTTTTGAGAAAGTTATAACCTTAGAGGTAAAATATACCCGCATTTTCATGGAGGGAAAGTTTTTTTTATCAAGGGGAAACCCCCTCTAATACACCTGGCTGGTATTAAAACTTCCACCAGCGAGACCAAATGAGTTTGACGTTAAGTCCACGTGTCCACCTATATAGGCTAGATAAAATTATGAAGTAGGCTTAGTATGTTTTTGTTTGTTTTATTTTTTTGATTCGAATGACTAGAATACAATATCACTCAAGGTCAATGATTCATTACAGTACAATTTTAAACAAGCAATTTACCACTATTTTGTATCACTAAGCCGAGACTAATAAAAAAAATATGGTTCTAGGATCAAGACCCAAGTGAACTTCATAATTCCCTAATCGTATTTAGAAATATTTTAATGTGGGAAAAATAAGTGGTTTCAAGTAGTCACAGTTCGTCAAACACAATTGTTCATTTAATATTTACATACATAAATTTTCACACAAATACGACAAATATTACGTCGCATAGCATAATATATTCTATAATAAATCTCGTGTCGCAGTTTCTTACAAAAATGGAATAAGATTTGGCTAAATTATAAAATATTTACATAAATTGTGCTTTTACAATTTTAAATAAATTTTGAAATCAAATAATTCTAATAGTTATCAGAAAAATAAATAAAGGCAGCTACTTATTTGAAGGACGATATAAAGATAATACTGTGTTTATTTAGGGACTTGCATCTTTGAAAAACTACAGAAAACATCAATTAGATTATAGTATGTTTCTGGGATCCTATGCAATTTAATGAAGTTAATTTGATTTAAGAGAGAGATGTATATTCATAGAAATTTACTTTAATCTTTGATCCACAACTTTTCACGCAAATTTAAACGAAATTTATCAAATTTCCCCTTCCAAGGAGTTGTTTCAGTCCCAACATATATGCCCACCATTACATAAAAAAGAGACTTATTTATTAATGTATTCATCTATTATCTCTTTTTATTTAAACTCAAGGAATGGCAGCCATATGCGAGTAGAAAAATATTAACGAGAAAAAACAAATGTTTAAGGTTAATTAGCCTGAACAACTAAATACTCTGAATACTTTTGTGAATTTGATACATTTACACAATCGAGTTATTTTTAATACTGTCAAGAATAGATTTTATCTATGAATATTTTTTTAAAACACCACGTCATTCTACTTTTATCAAACATCTGCCCAAGTTTTATACCACCTACAGTTGTTCAGATAATTTACCATCCTGTTTTATTCACAAGTCGTTTTCCTCTTCATCCGGTCTAAACTCATTTTAATCTCGCTATTAAGGTGGGGGGTTAGGGATATAATATTTAGAGGAAATATACCTTTATTTGCGTGGAGTAATGGTGGTAAACTATTTAGAAAATAATCAGACGGAGTATACACAGCAGAGAATCCTGAACTGTCTGCCACCATGAAAACAGGACTATATGAGCCTGACTTTTAATCTGCGTGTCCATCAAATTACATTTATAAAATTCTAAATATGATATGATTCCCAGTCATGTTTCCTATTTCTAAAAAAAAAATACCAAATATCTCAAAATAAAGGACGTTTAACCAAAGGGATAAGTGAATTTTAAAAGTCACTTGCAACCTAATAAAATAAAGTTTACCCCCGCTGATAACCTCTAACACCGTATATATATATATATATATATATATTTTTATCGTCCTTATAGCAGCTAGAAGTGTCCTTATTCTCTCTGAAGAATCATATCCATGCGTTACTACCACGAAATGAATTCATTACTCTCATATTAAACCACGTATGCGATGAGAGTAGGAAGTAATAACGTCGACAGTGTCTGGAACCGAGAAGGTGGATTGGTCGTTTCCAGTGACTTACCAAAGGAGATAAAGAGAGAGAGAGAGATAAATAAAAAAATAAATTGCTTTAAAAAAAATCTCCCCCTAGCCGTTTTTCTGTGTTACCCCTTGTTGCGAGAGAAATGAGAGAAAGTAAGCGTGGAGGGTTTTGTGTGTAACGTTAGGCGCATAACGCATAGAGCGAAGGACGTAGCGCAACGGAAGGACGTTATATTTTACAAAAAAAAAAGTTTCTGGGAAGGATGGAGGGTGAATTTAAACTGCTTTTGTAATAGCCTTCTCCCCTTCTTTACTCTACAGTACTGTTGTTTGCTAAGCCTAGATGTTGCGGTGTTGTGAACCTTTTAATAGCGAGGGATACGTGTGTATATATATATATATATATATATATATATAGATCTCATCATGTCAGTTTAAATATATTTTTAATAAGTATTTGGGAATGTATATTGAAATACTTTACCTTACATCCATTAATGTTTCTAGCCTATGGCCTGGCTAAGCTATTTTTTATTTAATCCATATCCTATATTCCCCACTACCAGCTGGCTAGGCCTGTCGTAGCTTAATATACATCATAATATAATTTAAGACTAGGACAGGAACAACATCCAGTCCCCGGCCATTGATTTAACAATGTGCGAATGGGTAAATCCATATTTTCACCAATGATACATTTTCGGCCATGCTGGTAATCAAACACTGGACCCCTATCTCAGTGGGCAACTACACTACACACTGAGCTAAGGTGTCGAACGGTGTTGGAATGTAGTTGTCAGTACACCTGGCTACGAGTCTAGGGTTCCCAGGTTCGATTCCTGGACGCTATCTGGAATATTTTTCCCGAAAGATGAATCATACAAATCGTCACAAGGGCTTGGTTAATTACGTTTAAGTTCGGTTTAAGCGTTTCTATTGGTTCCACGCCATTATATTCACTTATTATCAACTCATCAGGAAATGGAAAGAGCCCCGACGGAAAGGACGTACTATTAGTACATTCGGGTGTCCCCTGGGCAACGGTACATTAGTACTAGCTAATATTTCCATCACTGTACTACGAATGACGTAGCCTGGACGTGCAGTACTATTATTAATATCATACTATTAATATTAACATTATTAATTGTAGAGTCCCTATTATCTAAGGCTAGCAGAACTGAGGGGGTCTTGGATAGCCAAAAACTCGCAAACTATAAAATTCACTACAGTAAAATACCATAAGATAATTTTTAAATCACAAAACTCTTAAAACTTCAAAATAAATGGTATTGTGCATCACAAAGATTTTCTCGCTCCTTTATCAAAAAAAATTGATATATTTGCTTAAGACTTGTAAGATATGTATAACAATATAGTACACAATGCTGCAAAAACATAATGTAAAAATGAGAATTACATTTAACCACAAGTGTATGAATAAAATAATATACACACTGTTACAAAAAATTTGAGATAATATGAAACTCTCTGTCCAATAATGAGAAAAACATTCAATTTCATAGACCTAATTTAAATAATATATTTGCTTGTAGATCGGAAATGGTTGATTTTATATAGATATATTTTTTTAAATATTACTTCAACTGATGAATGATAAACTATATCGTATATCAAAATATTGTTGATATATAATTAAAATTAGAGTAATATGATTTTGTAATATACTGTACACTCTAAAACTTGTGAAAGTTGATTTTGAATAAATCGATTTTTTTTTCTCTTTTTACCCTTAAGGTAACTAACTATCCTTGACATTAAGGCTAATTATTTAGTTCAAAAAACATCCTCTGGTAAACCTTATGAAAACCCTAGCTACCAAGTTTTAGTCCAATCGGTAAAATGGTTTAGAAACCAGGCATAGATACAGATACAAACAGCATAGTGAACCATTTCTTTTTCGTGTTCATTGAATCATGAAACGGAAATATACAACAAAATCTCAAATTAATTTTTGTTATGAATATAATACGTGATTTCTCAGAGAGATCGAGAGAAAGTAGATTTAATTTTAATTGATTTAAGGTATTTAATCTGCACTATCTGAACCTAAAGTTCGTTCACGGTAGGAGTTTACCTCTGAAATGCCTTTTTACCTACCAGAAATCTATTATATAGTAGGATATTGGTAGGAAAAAAGACCTTTCAGAGGTAAACTCCTACCGTGAATGAAGTACTGATTATATCAGCGCATGACTTATAAATTAACTTAAATCTAGAACAGGCAAAACATCCAGCTCCTATTCATTTATACATCACTGTGTGAGGGTGATTCCACATTTCACCAATGATAAATTTATCAGCCATTTCAGAAACTGAACCCGGGACCCTAATTTAAGTAGACATACACGCTACCAACAGAGCTAAGGAGTCGAATGAAAGTAAAAAATAACAACACAACAGTTGGCTTTGGCTGTTAGGTTAAATGGCAGGCGCTTAGCTATTATAAATCAAACGGCAGACTGTTATTTAAGGTGCCACAGTGAATTATTTAATCTTCTACTCATACTAGACGCCTGCACCAGTTAAATTAAGATTATTTCTAAACAATTGTTACAAAAAATAAATTTGTTTCCAGTTCAGCGAATATGGAACTTAGGAGGAATAGTTTTCGGATAGTTGGGACTATATGTGATTTTAAGATTTGTACAGCATTAAATAAAAGTTATTTCGGTAAACGTTACACAACTACATAGCATCATCATCTTGTTGGGTTCCCCCTTTACGGGGAGTTCAAGGTTCAATTCCCTACTGCGTGTAATATGAGTGATTTCTCTAAGCTGATATTTCACTCTACCTCCGTGCAAAATGAGGATACCTGAATCAAAGGATAGTAAACACTTTACCTGAACACTTTTATAATATAAAGTATGTTTTACAAAAACTTCCCTTGATAGCCATTTTTAATTGTAATATAATATAGGCT
This sequence comes from Timema shepardi, assembly GCA_902151425.1. Classification (NCBI taxonomy): domain Eukaryota; kingdom Metazoa; phylum Arthropoda; class Insecta; order Phasmatodea; family Timematidae; genus Timema; species Timema shepardi. The sequence goes on from CABFVX010000371.1 coordinate 138,934, forward strand.
TTAGTAGAACATTGAACCTTTCCAATCAAATGTATGCATTGTAGTTTGAATACATACAAAATGCAAATCTCTTAAGGTTTTTGGTCTTGGCGAAATGACGCTGAACAAAATATATACAATCCCTTTTATAATTGCTATTGTTATTATAACTATTACTATAAAAATTGCTATTAAAATTGAGTTCTTCTAGATGTGCCGTGACAGATGGAATTCTAAGTTTTATTTTTAAAGGCTGTGCTAGCATTTTCAGCCCTTTGTTAGCCTATATCTTTAACATTAGTCTGTCAAATGAAAGTTTTCCTCTTATATGGAAACAATCTGTTTTCATACCTATTTATAAAAAAGGGGGAAAAACAAATGTTTGTAAATATAGATAATTTCTCTCTTAAACATTTTCTCCGAAGTATTCGAAAAATCATAAATGAGTATACTTTTCACATCTTTAAAAATAAATTTCAGATAGTTAACATGGCTTTATAACAAATAAATTTACTGTCATTAATTTAGTAGAATTTCTTGGGCATGTTGTCCCTCAAGTTTCTGACCAAGGTCAGATTTATATTTATTTTGACCAAAGTAAGGCATTTGACTTATGTCACACAGTATTATTAGCTCTAAACTTAGTATTTTTGTCCTTTCTCAATGATATTTAAATTGGTTCAGCAGTTATTTGCAACCCACCTCGGTGGCGTAGTTGGCTAACGCGCTAGTCGTGTTGAGCTCGACTGCTGAGGGCGGGGAGATGGAGGTTATAATCTCGGTCGGGTGAACTAGAGGTTTTTTTTCCTAAACGGTTTTCCACTCTCCCTCCACGCAAGTGCGGGTTAACTTACTCTAATTCAACCTTCCCAATTCCTAATCCATTAGCGTAATTAGTACTTAAGATGTATAACCCGAACGGGTAGTAAGTCGTGGTACTAATATTATTATTATTATTGTTATTTGCATGAAAGATCATTCACTATTAAAATTGATTCACACATCTCAAATACATTCTCAGCCCCCTGTGGCATACCACAGGGTTCTAATTTAGGTCCTCTTCTCTTTAATATGTTTATTGATGACATTAGTAAATATTTGAACTCATCTAGTTATTTACTCATTGATGATGATGTAGAATTATTAAAAATTATCAAATCAATTGCAGATTGTATAGATTTACAAAATGATACACATGTTATTCTACAATGGTCTTTTGAAAATGGAATGTCTATTAATAAATCCAAAACCAAATCTATATCTCTTACTAGGAAAAATAATCCTTTCTTTTTTACTTATAAATGGGGCAATTAAAACGTATTTAACACTCTTTATATTAATGACCTTGGTGTTCTCCTAGATAACAAACTTTACTTCTACTATCATGTTGATCATACAATATCCCAATCTTTAAATCTCTTGGTCTTATTAAATTTATTACTTCATCATTAAAGAAAGATGAATTTCTTTTATAGCTTTACTACGCCCTGTTTAAATATAAGCTAGAATATGCTACTGTTGCTTGGAATTCCATTACCTCAACTGACCCTCTTAGTCCGGTAAACGTTCAAAGAATATTTCTCATTGCGTGTTATAATAAATTCTCTACTGACTGGATTTATTATGATTATGACAGACTTAGAAACCTCTTAGGACTCCAAACTTTCTTCATGCTTGGAATTTATTGTGATGCCCTTTTAGTTTTTAGTATTTTCAATAGCAACATTTCTTTCAAATTTGCCCTTGAGCATGTAGGCGTTCATATCCCTTCTCGGAATTATTTTTAATCTAAAATTATTTTTTCTCAATAGCTCTTATAAAATGAGCCCTATAGGTCGTTGTATCTATAGCACCAATTCCAGATTTGTCGAATTCGACTTTTATCATAAAAGAAAAGCTAATCTCAAGAGTGCTATTTAAGGAACTTCCATATCAATAATCTATCATGTAGAGGTTCTGCCTATAATATTTAAATTTATAATAGTCTGATTTATTATTTTCATATTGTTAATGCTTTTAACTACTCTTTAATTATTTGTTATTATTACTATTTATTTATTCCTAGCATTATTAATTACTATTTTTTCGTAACTATTCATCAGTATACATAATTATTTATCTATTATTGTTTATCTTATTTTCTCGTGTAATTATTTATATTTGTGTGATAGTTGTTTACTTTTCAGTGATGGCCTGTTATAGGTCTTATGATTATTGGCTAGCTCTATAATAAAGGAAATTGAAACTGAAATTGAAAGGGAAATTATTATTTCTATTGATGATGTGTTTCCAATATACATTTTTTAATGGGAATTGCACACGAGAACTTTGGTTTTGTGTGGGAATAAATTAAAACAGTGAGTCTTAAACTTTTTAAACTAACGGCATATTTCAAAAGGTGCGAAAATGGTCAATACATGCCATTTTAAAGAGAGAAATAATCATTATTAAAGGAATGTTAATATTATGTTTAAAAGTTAAATAACTAAAATCTTAATAGTTTTGTTATTTAAAATATAGTTTTGATAATATCTGTTACGATGGCCACATGGAGTAAGACGTCACTCTCGTGTTACACTGGACTGCCAATGATGGGGAGATCGGAGTTCGAATTGCCAGTCGGGTGTACTGAGGGTAATTTTAGCAAAATGGTTTTCCATTCTCTTTCTATGAAAATGAGGGTAGACTTCTTCTAAATTCAACCTTCCTCATCCCAAACTCACTAGCGTAGTTAGCATATATGCATATAACCTGAACACTGAACAGGTAGTAAGAAGCAGGCCAAAAAAATAATCATGTATTTAAAAAGATTCATTTTTATTGCGCATAGTTTTTCTCGCTTTTTTCTTAAACTCTCGCAGGACACAGGTTTAAAAAACTCTGATCCAGGGCTATCGTTTCACAAGGATCAACATTCCCTAATTCTTTTAATATTCCGCCTCAACCCACGGATAACGTATAACTCGGGTATGTTATTCAGCTTTAACTAATAATTTGCAATTAGGCGTTGCATCATAGCTTGGGTGACCTGGAGCTGGCACTTACGAAAGTGGTATCGAAATAAAAGTATCGATGCTGTATTCATTAAAATTACCGGAAGAAAAATATCGATACCATAGAAGTATCGAAATAAAAGTGTCGATAGTAGTAAGTATCAGTATAGAAGTTTTATTCTAGAAAAATACATGTTTTTAATCAAGTATTAATTTCAACTTTAGCATAGTAATACTAATGATAGAATTTTCATATTATTTATTTAAACACTGAAAATTATAATTATGTAACATATTATTATATATTAAGGTCCATCGCGTCTATTTTATGTATTGTAACTTGGGAGGTATGATAGATTGTATTGTATGATGGATGTTATACAAGTTTTTACAGCTTTCAAACTGCCTTTGAAAATTTAGCTAATGAAAAGTTATTTAATAGCAAGATATGATTAGTAATATATGTTTTCAATCTATTTTGTACCCTTCTTTAACCATGGTGAACATTAGATCCAAGCATGGGGGCAGATAACAAAAAATTGTTTCTTTCGATTCCAATCCGATACAGGAGTGAGAGTACTAATATCAGTAAAACTATCAAGTAAATAAATGGTATGGAACTCCGCATGGACTTTCTCGTTCTTTTGTTTTAAAATGAAGATATTTACCCAAAACTCGTAATTTATGCGAAACAAAATAATATACACTAGCAAAACCAAGTATAAATTGCACTATACTTATGTAAAAAAAAAAAATTAGTCTCGGTTTTAAATTTTATAGTTTTGTTTTTAAAGAATTAATGTCCTCATTTGTATGTTTGGACCTATAAAAAAGGTCAATGTTAGGTCCACATTGGCTAATATTTCATATTAAAATTTCATTTTCTGGTTAAAATTTTCTACATTTTATTAGGTGTTGCAAATCTTGATGCCATCGCAGTGCTATTAAATTCCTCATTTATAAATTTTGAGCAATAAAAAATGTAAATATTGACTATTGAGTCTAAAATGGATATAGATCCCTGTTGTACAAACATTTCCACTAAGGGGTGGAAGGAAAAACAACATAAACTTTTAGAGAGTTATATTTAATTACTCTATGGCATTGGAGAATTATTGCGTTAAAACTTAATTTAAATCTCTTTACAACTAAAGCTCAAAAAACTGTATAGTTATATTTGCCAATATCTCAGACTCTGTTATATTAATACAAATATATTTTATACTAGCTGACCCGGCAAACGTTGTTTTGCCATATAAATAATTTTTAAGTAATTTATAGCTATTAATAAAATAGGAATGATTAATAGTTAATATGAGAGTTACACTGAGATAGCAAAATAATAATTGTCAACGTTACTACTACACTTGATGCATAAACAATAATGATGGCCGACAACTGTGTAGGGAGTGAGAGAAGTCTTATTGTGTGAGAGAAACAGGAGACCGGCTTCATCTCAGGCTGGGTCAGAAGTGACACCTGTAGACAACTGGCGGGGATAACTAATTAAATGACGATTGATCAGTTATCGACCGGGGATGAAAAATGATTAAATTACTAAAATGGCTATTAAAAAATAGGGGTTGGTGATAAAAGGGTAAAAATTTAGGGTTGTATGTATTTTTTAATGCGACATAATAAAAAAATTAAGATATTAAAAAAATGTCTAAAAATTATAGAAAAATGTTAAGGGTGGACAACCCTTAGCACTAAGGGGTATGAAAAATAGATGTTGGGCGATTCTCAGACCTACTCAATATGCTCACAAAATTTCATGAGAATCGGTCAAGCCGTTTCGGAGGAGTACGGGAACGATCATTGTGACACGAGAATTTTATATATAAGATAAAAGTTTTTTATTTTTAATAGTACTACAATTTTGTAATGATATTTTATTTATTATCTCAAATAGTTATGGAGATACGGAAGTTTCTGCTTCTTTAAAGTACTCTAAAATTAATTTTTATGGTAAAATAAAAATAGCCAGTTTATTTATAATCTTAATCAACACTTAGATACGAATTTTAATCAAAATCGTTAGTTGATTTTGAGAAAATATTTTTTTTTCTCTTTTAGCCCTTTCTTAAACTACTCTAATTTTAAGTTTAAACAGACACACAGACAGACGTCATTGCAAAGACCACTTTTTAGTGTTTGGGGGGTGAGGGGGTGTCTAAATACATCGACATCTATCAAGATTTCAGGTTAGATTTTCTTTAGCGGTCGCAATACTTTTACCTTTTGTGATCGAAAAGTTAAAAAATATACATATTTACGTATAGCTTGAAAGTCATGGGTTTTATAAAAACATGCTTCTTACAAAATATTTGTATTATAAAGAGACCTACATATTTGTAACGATAAGTAATTTCATATCTCATATAGCTTAGGAGATATTATATATAAAAAAAAGATAAATTACGAATCAGACCGGAGCCCTTAAAGTCATTTTCCCGAAGTATTGAGAGAAGCCATTTTATTTGTAATATTTATACATGTTTAGAAATGAAATTGAATCAAAATGGTCAGAGCCAATTTTGAGAAAATTGACTCTTTCTCTTTTGGCCCTTGAGTAAATTACCCTTAATTTTAGGGTTTGATATCAAATTCCAAAAACTCCTTGGGGCGACCCTATGAAAACTCTATATACCTAGTTTTAGTCTGATCGGTAAAATAGTTTAGCCTCTAGTTGGAGGTACCGACAGATGGAAAGTCAAAACCAACTTTTTTTTAGATTCGGGAAGGGGGGGGGGGAGGGTTTATTAAACATAAAGATTCATAAAAATCTGAGTTCGATTTCTTTTTTGACGAGCACAATATTTTCTCTACCTGTAAGATAGTGATAAAATAAAAATTCTATTATCTAAAGGAAAATATCGATATTAGTTAAGTATTGGTACTTTTTTTCACAACCCTACTGGCACTACAAGACATTACAATTTAGACCAGTGAAAACATTTTATTGTATTTTAAAAATATATGTAGCATTTCTCTTGAAAAGTATAAACTGATTCCATCCATCCCGGTTCCCACTACACAATTTATTGTGTAATATATTTTAAAGGTCGTTAGGGTTACATAATTGTAACTTGGGAACAACAAAACTTGTACAAGATATACTATGTAAAATTCATTTCTATACAATATTTTGTACCTTGTGGGAAAATAAACGTAACCTATTTCATCCATTCTTAATGTACAACTTCCGAATTATTGTAAACACAACTCCAGCTGCTAGATGGTTACTTTTTATTTATTTACGAATTATTGGAAATTTATTAACAGCCAAATTCTAGAAAATAACCCAATTCATATATTTTTATAAGGTTAAGCCCCAAATATAAATGTGTTCCAATATTAAGAATGGATAAATTACCATATAGAATTTAATTTTCTTATTTATCATCGTTAAGGATTATTAAGAATATGCTTACAGTAAATCCATTTTTTTTATCTAATTTTTTAGCACTGCTTCTTACTACCCATTCGGATTATACACTTATGTGACGATTGCACTAAACGAATTGGGGATTAGGAAGGTTTCATTGAGAGGAAGTGCATCCCCGTTTCCATGGAGGGAGTGTGTAAAACCATCCTCATTGCACACAACTGGAATAAAACTGCGTTTTTCACGTCTTTGGTAGTCTAGTCCAACCCGAGAGTAGCGCGTTAGACCATGCTGCTAACGAAGCGGGATATATTATTATTTAACCTTATAATGGTCAAAAAGATATCCGTTATAGTGATAAGATATTTTATGCAAATTAAGTGCCACGTGAATAATCTCTGGGCAACACTTGTGTTCAATCAATGTGGCCACGTTATTTCTAAATTTCTTTTACAACAACTTGCACAAGAAAGTTTTTCGTGTGTATCAGGTTTTAAGGCCCAGTTTCATAGTCATAGTTAGTACGCTTCAAATTGTGACACTATACTAAACTCATACCTAAAATAGAATGGAATGGGCCTGTCGATCTGTATTTAGAATCGTGGATCACTTGAGTCACGCTATGGATGACTATCGAACTGTCCCTTAAGTCCTATTTACCATGTAGCTCATCAAAGATTCACTCCGATAATTGAGTGTATGTCCTGTCTGGCCCATTAAACGAAGAAATACACTACCTCACTGAGACCAGAGCCAACTCTGCGATGCTTTGTGACGGTGGAATGACAAAACTCCCCTACCTTTCTCCCATGCCATGATGTTGATACGTCCTGGTTCGTCTTGCTGCCCTTTCTCCCATGCAACGATGTTGATACGTCCTGGTTCATCTTGCTCTCTTTCCCCAAGTCAAATGTGACCTGATTAAGGGTCAAATGGATTCCACGTCACCTCTGATTGTCTACAGATTTTATTATAAAGGTGTGGTGTGAAATATTCTGGACATTTGGTTCTGTAATATTTAGGGTTGCACTTCGCATTTGGTAGAATCTTTTCAATATGTCCATCTTAGTTAAAATTTATGAACTTTTCTAGCAATTAGTAAATACCAAATTCTTGTTCAGTTCAATATTATTTTGTCTTTGAAATTTATATTGCAGATACCTTATTTCTTTTCAACTTGTCTTCCTCAATACAAATTATTTAATTATTTACTGCCAAGGGACCAAGGCCTATTTAACTTTCTCAAATCACACATAATTTAATATCTATAGTTCTTAAATTTGCTGTATTGATTATTTGTTTTTCTTGTGCCTGCTAAAATAAGTCGATACATGTTTGGTACATTCACTCTCACATATGTAAAATATGCAGAGTCTACTTGCGTGCTAATGACTCGTTTTGCAATAATTTATAAGATGGTTTCTTGTCTCTACTTATAGTCTTTGGGCAGGATACATATAAAACTAGATTAAAATATTTATTTTATTTTAAATGAAATAACTGTTTATAATTTATCTGTTGTCAGTTAAAAGATCAAGAGAACCTCACCTAGATGTGGCTTCTTGTTCAGGCTTAATCTTGTATACAATTTTTTCAGTTAATCAGAAATTAGATGGGGTTATAAATAATACTCTGTTAGGGAATAGCCCTGAACCAAGATATAGCCTTCATACGCATTGATTAAAGTCTAGAGCTAAAAATGTAGTGCCGTGAGCTTGATTCCAATGTCCACGTTTGTTTTTGAACTCGATTAAAGCAGCCACCTTGGTCAGGTTTAAAGTATTAAATCGTTGATAAGCCACACGATTTAAAATAAAATAGTCTGTGTCGTTTTCTGGAATAATTTTTATATTTTGTCTAATATAATACTACCTTTCTTACTTCGTCCACAACCACCTTTTGTCATGTCAATAAGAAAGAGGGGAACGTAAGATATGGAAAACTTCTTATCTCAAAGTAAATAGGTTTTCTGTTAAATGTATTAACGTTCTCTTTTGTGAGCCTGTAAAAAAAATTACTCTGTTTGTTAGAGGAAGGCTAGATCTATATCTCTGTTTCATCAAGCTTAGTTTCATAGCTGCGCAAATAAGCTTAAAAATTCGATGAAATTGAGCTAATTAACACTTGTACAAATTTTGTTATATTAATAAAACTAATATTATAGGGTTATTAATGAAAATTAGCCCTGATTGAGGCTTTTGACATTTTCTGTAAATAAACATATATTGAAATAACAATTCATATATTTAAATATTACAATAGATTAGAACGTCTGTGGGCGCATTTATTTATTACATACCGAGTCAGCCCTCTTAATAGTATCTTAAAATAAATTTTAATATTCACATCCACACAGATGCGTAGTTGAAAAAAGGTATTACTCTTGACCTGTTAGATATATCAGGGATAGAATGTTCGGGGTTCGATTCCCGACTGAAATTATTAATCGACCTTTTCCTAGAAATTTTCCCACTCTTTAAACCACTAAATACGAGTACATTTTTACTATATTCTACCTTCATCAGCCATACCAAATAAGTGTAACTCTTGAGATTATTCATACTGATGGCTAAGATGTTATACATGAAGAATTACAGTATTCTGGATTAAAAATATTTGAAAAAAAGAAAACAATTAAGAAACTAATTTACAACTCACAAAACAAGTAAAACTATTAAATATATGATAACTTGTTGAAAAGTATGAATTTATTGACACAGATTACTATACGGTACACTACATTACATTATATGGAGTATTTAATTTCTAAAGTTTTTCTTTTAAACCTTTCCCAAAGAATTTTTCTCGAATGTTAAGCTTTGTATGTGGTCCGGGCAGTCTCCTCAGTAAATGTATATTCATGAAAATGTATTTCGTTTATCCCTTCCTTACAATTCTTCAGTCATATATTTATACAAAAAGTATTCCCCCCTCTGTCTCTCTCTTCCTCATACACTCTCACATACACGTACACACACACACGTATACACACTGGTGGGAGTTTTCCTGGATTATGTAAAAATACGCGTGCTAGGAATTAGTGGAGCGTAATTAAAAAATTAAATAACGTTTCCATGTGGATCTGCCAGTTTAGTCTCAACCGTCCCTCCCCATCAACCAACCACTCTCCCTCTTCGCTTCAACTCTAGAAGTACAGTACTTAGAGAAACTGTTTAATTCCCCCTGATATAAAACGGGGAAAGGGGTACTTCATCTCATCACGTGACACCCTTTTGTTAGACGCTTTATTGTCCCTCTTCTTAGTGCAGTCAGTATAGCGCATATACTTAGGTCTAATAATAAGAAGGTACCATGTTCGATTCACTGTCTGGCTATGAAAAAAGTTATCGTTCTATAAAATTTAGGATTCACTTTTTCACAGAGGTAAATTTACTGAGTATGTCTTATAATTTAGTTGGTATGCAATAATTAAAAAAAATCACCTTTATAGGATGTGCATGCTTAATATATTTATTTATTTATCCACACTATTATCCCGATTCCTAGCATGTATCTCGCAACCTAGATATACATCTTGAACTAACATTACATCTTTTAGCTATTTTATTTTTTAAATATAATAAGTTTAGAATAAACACCTAAATCTAAATATCCTATTTGACCCTCTATCCTATACCTATCCTACTAGTTGGTCTGCCCCAGCTTATATTTCGAACACCGTACCTTGCCCCTATGGGTGTCCCACTGCAATCTTGATCTAATAATCCCCAAATCAGTGAAAGCTACAGCAGGGGCATGCATTCCCCTCTCCGCCACCTGGGGGGGCGCCCTACCGGATGTTTCACTCCGCTTACTACCCACAATATCACACCACCTACGGGCTTACAACTAACTTAACCTAAATATTTACAAAAAATACTTAATACTTATTTAATCTAAGTAAAAGCCCTTCTTATAGTTAGATGCAGGGTATTTCAGTTGTAATCACCGATACATTTTCTGAACTGAGAGCAGCCATCCGATGGATCGGTGGATAGACCAGACGTCCGACAGCTGTAGGCCAGCATCACACACGTGTCACCAAGTGGGCTGGACTCTGAATGAGGGGCTGACTCTCCCGTTTGAAGATGTTGATTTCTTGTACTCCCTAGCTGGTATCACGGTGCCCTCCGATTAATCAGTAGTTCCCACTACTGGAATCCAGAGATCACTCCTTTCCACAGGTATGTTCCGGTTTGCCTGGAGATCCCCCCCCCCCTACATTCTACCCAGCCATCCGATAATCCAGTTTGTCTTTGTCACACCTATTGACTAAGTCGTGCCGTATCTTCATCCATATCTGTTGTACAGTCACTGTCTTCAGTCATGTCAATGCTGCTCTCCGTACTGTACCCTTGTCTTAAGTTGTCCAGTCTAGTTTGCCCTCTTCTTTTCATTGCAATTAATTACTTATCTCTTTCATATTTGGACCCATTGTCCGTGATTGCATCCAGGAGACTCCATCGGTCCACGCCACACAATATATGATAAATCGTGCTCGCTTGCAACGGTATCTCTAAATTCATTATATCTTAAGTCTCAATATACTCCAGCACAGCGTGTTCCGGCGTCACCTCCCTTCCACAATCAAAAGTTCCTGTATACATTAGTCATCTAGCGAAGAGAGTGGCCTTATATGGACCATAACAAGTAATAAAACATACCAAACCAGGGGAGGGCTGCAGGTACTCCATTCCCAAACCTTCTGCATTGCTTGTAAATATCTTATGCGTTCTTCTATCTGTTTTTCTCCGCTCTCCCTCGTCTTGCTACTCATTTAAGATATATCCTGACCTGAGGTCCCGTAATTATTCCTGATCTTGTGAGAGTAAATACTTTCTCCATATTCCCCCTCCTTATCCAATACAATGCTGCTCTCCTCCTCACCTCTAAGTCCAAGGGCCAGATACCTAAGGTTACACAAAAAGCGTATGTGGCAACAGTCTTGTAGGCTCCAGATAGGCTCAAAAGTACAATTATCTGAAGGCTTCTTATTTTCCTTCAGATTCTTAACCTTATGAGATGATGAGCCCACGAGCTGGACCCATGACCCACAATGGAAACCAACATAGCCTGGTGATACAATCTGATCAGCCTCATAGACAGTTTAAATCTGCCATGCCCTATGCTGATGATCTTATTCATAGTTCTCAGCGTTTATTTACATGCGTTCTCCACTTGCGTCATGAAGTCGTGTCTCTCATCCAGCATCACTCCCAAGTATCTGGTATCCTTGATTCGTCTTATCGTATGTCCGTCAATCTTAACCCCTGTATTTATCTTGAGTTCCCCCTCCCCAGGAATAGCACGTAAGCTGTCTTTGCAAGGGATAAGCTCAGTTTTACCTTTTTACACCAATAATTCAACACAGCAAGAACTGCGTTGCTCTTGGCTTCTAATTATCTTCTAAATGTTGCTTCAACTACCATGATAATATTGTCCGCAAAGAAAACCCCACCCACCGTTTCAGGGAGTGATTCAATCTCCCCTAAACCTGGTTCGAGTGTTACGTCCCAAAAGATTGGTCCACAAAACGACCCCTGGGGACATCCTTTCGCAAGTTTTTTGCTTGCCATCATTACTAAACATCTCAGGATAAGGTATCTTCTACTATAGTAGTACATAAGACTCCTATAGAGGTTCCCCAGACATCTAATTTCTCTCAGCCTCCTGAATAGCGCCGGCCACCACAAGTTGTCAAACGCTCCCGAAATGTCCAAGATTATCCCTATTAAGTATTTACCTCTAACCCTATCTACAAAAACCATGGCCTTACAGATAACGTGCTCCGTAGACTGGCCCCCCTGAAACCGTACTATTTTTTATGCAGCCCCACAGCCTCTCTATGCTTTTGCAATATATTTCACAGGATCTTTTCTTGCCAATTTTCGCATAAATTTAAGAGACAAATAGGTCTGTACGATTTTGGGAGTTGCGAATCCTTATATTCTCAATTGCTCAGGTTTACTACCTCACTTCGCTTCCATATGTTTAGTATGAGGTCCTCACCCACACATTCATTCATTAATCTAACTAAGAAGGGCGCTATCTGCTTGCTGATCTGGTGAAGGATCATTCCCTTCATCCCATCTGGTCCAGGTCCCTTCTTCTTTTTCATTTCAGTCTTACTACCTAATCCTCATAGCTGTAGTAATTACTCGTCATGTCCTGTCTAGATAGAATTTGTCCTTCATCATCTTCTACGTCTTCGTCTTGAAGTAGGGTGTCTGTTAACAGCCTCACCGATTCCCAAGAGTTTGATGTAAGTCCTCCCACCAGCTTCCTTAGTAACGAGATAATTGTTGGGGGCCTTAACTCTCCTGTAGCTATCTGTAAAGGTATTCCCCAAGCGTTATTTCTCAATTCCTCCAGCACATATCGCTCCCAGCTTTCTCTCTTCACCATCGTAAGGATGGATTCAAACTCTTCTTTTTTCCGTATACACGCATTGAGGAGCATTCCACAACTAGCAGGATCCGTAGACCTTTTATATCTCCTTCGTGATAACCTCATCTCCCTTCGGAGTCTACCAAATAATTCGTTTCATGGTTGTTTGGATATATTTGTTTAATATACCTTAAATTAATAACTATTTTTATTTTTCTGATAATTCAATTTACAACTATGCTAACATATTGACAACTAACTATTATAATCTATACGCCTTGATATCTGGCCAACATTTCTTTGGAGTGCCTAATAAAGGAGTTTCCAACTTAAAAGTGCCCGATGACCACAAATTTATCCACGAGTCAAGCGGTGGGCCTAAACTTAATCGGCTAAGGGGTGGAAATAAATTAACTCACGTACATACACAAGTTATTATAAATTATAACTCAATTAATTTTATTACTGAATTAACTTTAGTTTGATCCTTGGGAATTTTTCCCATGCAAGTTAATACTTTCCGTTTCTCAGGTAACAATATCAATATTACTAAAGTTGGTTACTTTTCCAAGGAATGTCGTGGGCTGCCAGTTGGAAACCCCTGGCCTAGTATATATTATGATGGTTAGTAATATAATTAGATTGATTAATAATAAACATCACTACGTTGATACAAGCCAAACATGAAATGTATGTATTCCATTACTAATGAGTTTTAGGGTTATTATATTGTTTTGTCTGGGAAAATATTAATTATCTTTGGAACTACTTATCATCGATTTAATTAAAAATCTCATATAGGTATTTTAAAATAAATATAGTTTTCACACAACCCATCTAAAACCCCAATATACACTCAGAAATAATAGTCAGTTAGGTAACAGGAGATGATTTTTTTTAAATAACAAAACATATACAACTCGATGAGACGAGTGAGACAGCTTAAATATGTTAGGAGATATCAGTGTTTGTAAGAAGCACGAAATTTATTGAAAATAAACATTCGAAAGCAGGACTCTGATTAAATAGGTATACAAAAGTTTATGAACTTTAGTAATAGTTATAGCCAAAATTAACTCTTAATACATGACAAACGTAGTGTTCAAGTAAACGCATGCTGCTAATTCCCTGTACTGCTTCAAATCAGTCATAACATTTGACAACTAATATATAATATTCATAAAAATGTCTACTCTCGCCCGTAAATGGCAGCTCAAAACATACGATACAACAAACTATTAAATTGACCTTACAAGCTATCTCTATCTACTTATCTTAAGCCAAATGAGATTCAACATACTGGCAGAATCAAACAGTATCACACTAGCTCAATTTTGATATGAATAATTCATGAAGGATACACTCCTAAAAATATATAACATCAATGTGCTCTTTTTTTTGTGGCTCCTAATTTTCCAAAATAAGAAATGATATGCCCTCATTATTTTATCGGCCTCCTAAATCTGAAAAGGACATAATTTGTAATCAATCACAAAAATAGGGAAATTTAATATAATAATGATGCCACCAAGTGGCTGGTACACAAATTTAACTTGGCATCCAAAGACACTAAAGAAACACAAGGCCAAGTGGCTAAAGTTTAGCTATCTAAAGCAATAAAGTACAATGATATAATACTAACTCGTAGATCATCTGGAGGCGGCTGACAAAATCAAAGAATGAACAAACAATTAAATATCATTTAACACCTTCAGGTGGTTTCAAGTCTAAGTACGTGCAAAGTTAATCAAGTACAACATTTACCAAAGCAATGACTATACATGTATCTTGCCGTCTTGTGGCACTACCTCAAACTAACAGTCGATAAACTATAAATTGTAGCAACAATATTACACAATATATTAACAAATAAGATGTTTAAACTCTATATAATACTAAAATATGTAGATCTGGCATAAGACTCTAACCTGTTAACAAACGACCAAACTGTCGATACAAAGAAGGTTTGAAAGATATCCGTTGTGCGGATATGCGAAAATCATATGAAACTTCAGGGACCATATACCCCCAATAGAATGCATAAGTTCAAAGTTGAAATTACAATTTTTATTCTAACCGTGGAATACTCTACCATGACATTAAATGTCTAAAAATACCAAGTCTATATTACATGAAATCTATGATCAAATATAATAAATTTAATATCTAGAGATTCTGAAACGATAATTTTGAAAAGGTAAAATTAACTAAGCAGAAAGTGAATTTAGAGTACAAGAGATTTATCAAACTATGGCAGCGTCACTCATCTCACGAAGCCAGTATTGCAATAAGTGACAAAACTAGTGAATCGGTGACCTGGCGGTCTAGGGGTAAGGTGTCAGACTTCTATGCTGGCGGCCGGGGTTAGTTCCTCAGTCCCGGCAAAGATTTATCTGATTACCAAACCCTTCCTTCACCTTTACAAGATATCTTGTGAATGTGAGGAATGCCAGGCCTCCACCGTGGTTCGGATTCCACGTTAAACTGCAGGTCCTTCATTTCATCTCACAATCAACAATCACCCTACCATTACACATTAGCGTAAGTGCGTATAACCCGAACGGGTAGTAAGACGCGGTGCTAATAATAATAATAACTAGTGAATCCTATCTATATAGTCCTCAAATCCATCACGTGTTCTCAAGGAGTGGGAACGACCGGAGGGGGAGAACGGTAAGGGAATAATCTGGAAGGTACGACGTCCACCTGGACATCAGCGGAAAAGACCAGACAACGGCCTTGCCAAACACAGTCAGTAGAGTGCAGTGAGCACACATGCATTTAGCTCTTTTTTTTCTGGGCGTGGCTTGTTAACAGCGACGAGGAATGAATTAAGGGCCTCGCTTCAGCCAGGTATTAGACAGTCCCAGGAGTTGTTGCAGAGCCGTGGTTTTGCTAAGACGAGTCAACTGGGGCCAGGGTGGTGAGTAATGTAACCTCAATTGTTTAGGTTGGTGTAACGAGGTTACACATCATTTAGTCGATGACTTAATGGAATTTAAACTAAACACTTTATTAACTAATGATACAGCCAAACTTTGTGAAGGTGATATGTCTATCCTGAGCAGTTTCTACTCACCGGTGGTGAATGAAGCCCTTTCAACGGAGAAGGGAGAGTGGAAACATTAGTTAGAAAATAACGTTAAATTTAGCTAAGAGTTGAATATTTTTTTAATTTCAATTTATTTCGATATATAAGTAAGATTTTCTCTCGTGATATTGGAAATCCTGCCCACCAAGGTTACCAGCCAAAATTAAGACGCACGTGCACATGCGTGTGTTTATTTTCAATACTGTAAGCCTTGGGTTCGTTTCAAAATTCCCCTCTCTAGCCACCACTTCAGGTACTATAGTGGCCACGTGCAACACAACAGATTTTTCAAATTTGTATATAATAAAAACTAAACAGTTTTGTCGGCTTGGAGTAGAAAGTGATTTGCGGTGTGCTTTGTCAAACATTAAGTCCTGTATTCAAGAAATGATTAAAAGAATACTGTACCAACCATCACACTTATTTTCAATAATTTTTAATAAACAATTTTTCTGACGTTGTTAAATTGATTTTTGTTTAAAATAAAAAAGTGATTAGAAAAAAAATATTTTTAAGATTTCATAGTTATCATAAATGTATACCTAATCGCGTCATTCCCTTACAGGATGGTCTAAAAACTGTGCATATAGTTTTTACAAAGTCACCTTCGTATTTAATACATTCTCACTTGCTTTCTTCATTCTTCCCTATTCTTAGATAATCTCTTCGCTTCAACAAAATCCATGCACCGAGTCATGCATGCTCTTTTATTCATACAACTCTCAATGCTTCTCTTTATTACACATTCTTCTACAAAAATTAACCACTTCTTAAATAGACTACCTCTTCCTTTTGATCCACACACTCTACCTTCATGTATTTGCTTCGTCTCTCAATCCACATTCATCTTCTAGGCATGCCCAAATTAGTGTAGCATGCTTCTTTCACATTAACTTACTGGATTCCCCTTGAAACTGCATTCCTTCAGTACCCATTCTTTATTGACTGTCCATACGAGATTTTACACATACATTTCTTAAATATCTCATTCCAACCGCATAGAACTTGCTCTTTTGTTTCTACTGAAAATCCCACGCTTGACATCCATGAAACAATGTTGGCGTTAAAACACATTTTTGGATACATTCATCTTTTCCTCTTTCAATATTGATTCATTCTTTGCAATAGTCCACATACTTCAAACTACTTTCCGAATCAACTACTCTCAACCATTTGTAAATTTCACCGCTTCCATTTTTAAAGAAAATTCTGCCCAGATACATATAATCATTTACTTGGTTCAGTAAATTTCCATTAATTTTAAACTGATAATTTTCTGTACCGTCCATATTAAAAAACCATCAACTTATTTTTGAAGATATCATCCCTAAAAATAGGAGTGCTTGGGATTTTATGATCTATCAATAAGTTTGGGAACCGCTGACCTAGAGACAGTGGAATGTACAAAATTAATACAGGCTTGAATATGAGAGGGTGCTTTTATTGGCTAAACTTGGATCCCTTAAAATATGGACTACAATATTTAAACTTTTTAGAAGAGAGGTGATATATCGTTCTCATCTTTATATTGAAAACGCACTAGTGCAATTGCACAAGTGTTTAAAGAGAGTGAGGTCAATCTCTAATTCTTATCCTCTCTATCACACAACACTTGCCTTACCAGAGCGGTGTTAAAATACTTATAAAAAAATAGCGACACACATTTTATTTTCTCCTGTCCGATTCTTTTATTTATAAGCAGTTTGTTTATTTGTTGCTGTCCGAAGCAAACGTTGTCAGCTTTCTTCTTTCTCTTTCTTGTACAGTTTTTTTTCTCCAAACCCTTACCTCCTCTCATCTCTCCTTTTTTCGTCTTGACTGGTCATCTGATGGCGAATCGGAGAGAATTTTTCTCCGTTATTTATTTATCTTGTGTTGAAGTGAGTCGAGTATTTCTTGTGAAAACGGTGAAAGGAAGAATTGAAGGGGGGTGGGGGAAGGAAGGAAGTGGGGAGGTCACAAACACCCATACTAGGGAGAAGGGGTGTGTGACCAGTATGAAGCAAAGAAAAATGGCAACGGACTTTTTTTTATTACTCGTCCCTCCTTCCCTTCTAGTTTTTTCTCTCTATAAAACATCCCCAAACGTGCAACCCCTTCCTAACCGACCTAACCATGCTATCGGCCCAAAATGAGGATTCTCAATTCATCCAACTCAATCTTTTAAATGTCTCTTAACCAAACAGGTGGGAAAAAAGTATCTGATTCGTCTGTTCTTCTTCGCTCTCGAGGGAGAAAGCTAGCAATGTTTTAGGGGAGAGTCCGTGATCCATTCTGTTATAGTCTAGTTGTTTGAATGGTCATTGATTAGTTTCCCTCCTTACATTCATATATATATACATAAAGTATTGTATTCATAAGAAAAAATTTGCCTCCAGAATATGATATATTTTCACTTTGATATGACCATGAACTAAAAAAAAATTCTTATAATTATGTTTGTCCCCATGTCTGTCTGTCCCTGAGACCGCATCCAACATGGTTTTTGAATTCGGTTCAAATTTAATATTTTGATTGCATATGGTAATATTTCAAGGTTAAATTTTAATTTTGATTCTAGACATAAGATTTAAGGTAGTTTACAATTGACTTGTTTGATAACATACTAAACTTTTCAATGATGGCTCTAACGATTTTATTCGAAATGAATATCTGGCGACTGTTTTACATAATGAATAGAAGTCTATACTTGGTTTTTAAAGACAAATTTATTCAAGGGTGGGCTATTAATGTATCATATCAAATTCTTTTTATTAAATATTCTGAAAATGTATGAAAAGATGTTGTTCATAATGGGTAAGTGGGATGTGTTTTGATTGATAAATAAGTAGTCTTACATATTTTTGTTTCTAAATAAAAGTTTAAGGTTAGTGAAAAATGGTTGTTACAATCGTTTATTATATATAAAAAAAAGAATAAATAAATACAAAATATATTTGATTTCTTTACTTACTTCTAACCTATATAGGTATATCACGGGGTGACTAAGCATTTTAATTTCACTAATGGGCTAAAAATTTGGAAGGAAACATTAGATAAACTATTCCAGCATTTGTTTGAATAGAAATGTGAAATCATTCAGGAAACACATAACCTCCTAAATACTCCCTCTGGGGCCTAGTGTTCAGAGTTCCTGGCTACAGATCTAAAGATCCCGGGATCAATCCCTGGATCTTCGCGACTTTTCTGTGAAGCAGTGGGGTTTAAACGGGGTTAACTGAGTCTCGTGAGGACAAATTAAGAGCTATTTGAACGATAAAGTAGCGTATCCTGTATAGAAGACTGAGAATAAAGGTCGGAGGGTTTGTTGTACAGACCACATGACACCCTCTAGCCACAAAATACACTATTACTGACAAATAACCACGGCTGCACTGTTGGTATCGCTCTATTCTGGGCTTGAGCTATGAAGCTTACTATACCCTCTTAAGTAAATGCGGCTGCAATTTAGACACCCACTGATCATGCGTTCTGTGCCAACACAGGCTATATGAGCCCGACATTTATTCTATGTCCCTGTCAATGTCGGTTTAAATGATCACTGTATCGTCTTCATTTTTACTACCCGAATCAATGGTCGTATCTAAGAAACGACTGAATATGATACTTAAATCCCGTAATATCCTAATACTAATGGTAATATATGATAAAGTGAAGTTTATTATCTTAGTTAACGATAACCTGGCACACTGCTAGATAATCTATCAGAGTTTTACCCTTGACTTTGACCAGGTTTTTTTCCTCCTTACTCTTACTTTTTCTTAGTGAGGTAGCAGCACTCTTCAACCCACTGGGACTGTCTTACCCTATTCGGTTTAGTGTTGTACCTCTTCTTTACCTACCCTTACGAATGGTAAAGTGCATAGGTTCAGGTGGGATGAAAAGGGTCACAAAATGTTTTTAAGGTTTTTATAGCAAAAACATTTGACGAAAAAAATGCTCCATTATAAATATGAGAGCATAATTTTCTTGATAAGATGTTGTCAACAGTTTTTGTATATTTGTTATGAGCATGGCGGAATTGAACGATACCTTTTTTTAAATTAGGAGAAAAAGTTGTATTAATGTTTATGGCACACTTGACACTTAATAACTGTTGAGGTCAACATGTAGAAAATATTAAAATCTTATGTTTATTCTAAAAAATATATTTGATTAAATTGGAACAAAAACAATGGCCTTTTTTTTCTCTCGTCCTCTTTACCCACAGGCCTAACGCACAGTAATTATTTCCTAAACCTATTGTATCTCAGTGCGGTTGAAGGGGGCAAGCAATACTGAAGAGTCGACTATAACAAGCGTAAACCTGAGACCCTAATGGGATTTGGAACTCCGATCTCCACATCACCAGTAGTCCACTCTATTGCGAGATTGAATCCATAGACTATTAGACAATCGAATCGGGCTATATATTGATTTTAATAACACTATCAGAAAAGGATGAAGATTATATAATTTAATAAATATAAATGTACTAGCATTTGGATGAGAGAGAGAGAGAGAGAGAAAGTGGGAAACTATTTAGGGGGAAAAAAGACCTTCCACACATTCATCCTGGAACTCGAACACTAACCTCTCCGATAGCTAAACCAGACTAAATGAGCCTGCTATAGAGTCTGCATGCTCACCGATGAGAGTTTTTTGTTTATAAATTAATAAATGACAGCCAAGGGATACTAGCGGATTGACGCGAAAACGTACAATGAGAATCACATTCGAATTAAAACACTTCATAAGTGCACTCAACCAGAAAACCAGCCCCAACCTCTGGTCAATAGTAACCAACGGATTCCAATCAAATCTAGGGCCATGGAATGTTTGATCACCACGGCGGGTGATTCTCTAATAAGACAAGCCTGCGGGTAGAATTCTGTTGAGCATTTAACGGTCTGTTAAAAGATAAACACTACATTCACAGTAATTTCAGGAATACATGTTTTATATTTTTTTAATTAAAAAATGGAAATTTAAAAAAAAACAAGAACCATTTTAAATTAAAATACTGTGGAAGTTAAAACAAGAACTTTCAATTCAGTGAGAAAACGGAGAATCAAGCTTTCTAGGCTAGTATCAAGTAGTTATTTAATTGTGCGTATTTTACCATATTAATATACTTTGTAGATTTAACAGATCTGCAGTGAGCGGAATAGGAGAGGAGGGAGAAAAAGAGGGAGGAAGGATTGGGAGTAGGGCAAGAGGTAGAGGCTTGAGGTTTAGTCCGTGCGTCCATCACCGCGAGTTGCGTTAGTATTACATAAGTTGTTTTTTATAGCACCGATTTTTTATATCTACTTGGGTTGTACACATATATATTTACTTTGATGAGGAAGATTTAATTTAAAAGAAGTGCACCCGCACTTGCTTGGAAGGTGAGTGGAAAACCTATTTGGAAAAACCCTGAGTAGGCTTACAACCAACTTGGATTCGAACCCTGATCTCGATAGTCATAGGCAGTCTAGTCTAACACTAGCATGACCACGCGTCCACTTAAGCCGGTGAGGATCATTTGATTCATAAAATTACTTTAATTAGCTCAAATACTAGGAAAGTCAAAGCTCTTGTTACAAACTTGAATTTCACACGAATAATGGGGCAATTAGCGGTATTTTTCGCGAATCGTATTTATGATCGGGATTTAGAGGATATTCTATTATGGATATAACGACCACGGCCCAATTAAACTCCGCAGACCACAGCTACCATAAGCATTCCCACAAGCGCCACCAAGTCGGAAGTGGTGTTTGATATAATTGGGTCAGACATGGGGGAAATTTAATGGGAGGAGAGGAGAGGAGGATTTCGATAGTAGAAAAATATCTAATGATGAATCGAATTGAAAACTAGAGTTGATACCGGGGTAAAATTGCTGCCATTAGGAGGTGGTTTGGAGTGACCGTGGGAAACCAACATTCAATCCGATTAAACCAATACAATTTCAAATTAAATTTTGAGGTAGGGTGGGCTGTGAAAAGGGGAATAGAAGTGATAGCCGGGAGGTATGTGTCAATACGTTTAAACTAGTTTTAAAACACATTCCAGTATGGTTATTACATGTCAGAAATGTTATAATGCATTGAACAAAGTTGGTGATTATCAAAGTTTCTCGAGAAGAACCATGCGCTTGTATGTAAACTCACCAGAAATTATATCTGGAGAATTTTGACCAAAATACACTGGTCAAAGTTCTACAATCTCGGGTCGTTAACTCCTCTGATGTCTGTTAACCTTAGATTTGCATGGATAATACTACACATAATATCTCATTGGACACTTGTAACTCTCCCGCGTCGGTGGGTCTACAAACTAGACGTCAGGGTCATCTCGCTTATCTTGCCGATGATGAGTAGATCTAGGTTTGAATATTGATTTTATTTGTAACGAGAGTGACCTGGTGGTCTAGGGGTAAGGTGTCAGACTTCTATGCTGGCGGGCGGGGTTAAATCCTCGGTCCCAGCAAAGATTTATCTGATTACCAAACCCTTCCTTCACCTCTGACAAGACATCTTGTGAATGTGGGGAATGCCAGGCCTCCACCGTGGTTCGGATTTCATCTCACAATCACCCTACCATTACACATTAGCGTAAGTGCGTATAACCCGAACGGGTAATAAGACGTGGTACTAATAATAATAATAATAATAATAATAATTTGTAATGAGGGTGATTTTCTTTCTGCGAGTATTTTCTCTTAATATTTACACTCCCCATCCATATCGTATTCGCGTAGTCTAAAAGCTAAACTAGAAGAGATAATAGGACACAATATTTTTAAAAAATTGTAAGAAAACTTGTAAGTTCATGTTTTATATGAAAAAGTATATTTTAATGATCCTTAATTTTTCAAACGTATTTTTTTATTAGTTTCGTTTAAATACCACAACATCTACACTTTTTTTTTAGGACCGCGTTTTACTACCCGTTCAGTATATACGCCTATGTAATAATTACATTAGTGTGTTAGTGATTATGAAGTTTGAATTTAGAAGTAGTCTACCTGCATTTGCGTAAAGAGAGAGTGGAAAATCATTTAGTAAAACCACCCACAGTATACCTGACTGGGATCGAGCTCTGATCTCCCCGTCCAAGGCAATTTTGTATTTCGCAAGAGTAGCACCTCATAACATGCGGCAACCAAATCGGGTCCTACGCTCTATTAATATTTTTATTCTTTTTAAGGTGGTTTATTTAAATAGTGTTGATATTTTAATTACCAATAACAATCTAATGAAGTTAAAAAGTTTACCACGTCATAAATCCTAAGGCATCTTGAAGTCTATCACTTACAATGAAATATACGGGTCGAATGAGTTTGTTTACAAAAGATAAAACTAAAACAAGTTTATTAATATCCAGTAAAATATTGTAAACTCTTTTTAATGTGTTTACACAGTCTCAAAGAATTTCAATAACTGTATAATATATATATAGTCTATATTAAAATTAAACGTTAAGTGTATGATTCATTTCCAGCTCTTTTTTTTTTCTGAGGAATTTAAATTTTGAGATTTCACATATGAATAAATTACTAGGGTAGACAGAAGGAATAAATAATTTATAGAAAATGTGCCCACATTGGCGTGGGGAAAAACATTAATGAAAATATAATCTCAAATGGGATTTGAAACCCTAAAAGGCATTAATGTTAAAAAATGAAGAACATGGATTTTGGTGTAGCTTAAAAAAACAGCAATATAATACTAACCTAAGATTAATTTTTAAATATTTCACATCATATGTGATGGAAATCATAACTTAGGTCTATTACTATGTTTTAAAACTGCCGGAGGAAAAAATATTGTATTTCTAAAGTTGAAAATTTTACTGTAACTTTTACAAATTTCTAAGCTTATCATGAACCAATTGATTAACTAAATAGTGTTTTTTAACTACTCGTTTAGTTTGAAAAATATGTATATCTTACCTGGCATTAGGAACTCGAAACTTAAGTAGGCCACCTATCCCTATCTTGAGCAAATTTTATCCAGCAAACCTCATTACACCATATCTCTTTCAGGTCCTTCTAATAATATTATCCTTCCATTTTTGCCTAGGTCTTCCTAATTGTCTCTTCCCATTGGGTTTACCATTCATTACCTTGAACATGGTTCTAGATTCTTTGCTGTCTACCCTACACTATTTAATTTAAAACGAGAAACTTTTTAACGCCAACCTGTAGCATGCAAATGGAGCTCTAATCCGCAACAGGCTTTTTTTGGAGGGTTCATCTCCATATGTAGCTCCAATTTTTAACTGAGCATTCACTTTTTAATTTATTTTCAAATGTGGTAAATAAAAATGCAAGAAACTAATCTCTTAGCATCTTGTATATCTCATAATGTTTGATAAGACCATAATTATATCCGCCTTTATCTCGTTTCATAATGTTCATTTATTATTATTATTATTAGCACCGCATATAACTACCCGTTCGGGTTGTACGCACTTACGCTAATGTGTAATGGTGGGGTGATTGTGATATGAAATGAAGGACCTACAGTTTAACGTGGAATCCGAACCACGGTGGAGGCCTGGCATGCCCCACATTCACAAGATGTCTTGACAGAGGTGAAGGAAGGGTTTGGTAATCAGATAAATCTGTGCTAGGACCGAGGATTGAATCCCGGACCCCCAGCACAGAAGTTTAACACCTTACCCCTAGACCACCAGGTTGCCCTTCCTTTATTAGATAAAACTTAATATGCTTAGTAGAGTAGCCACCATAAAAGATTGAATAAATATAGTGCCATAACATAAAAATTGATTTAAAAAGGGGTTAATATTAATGCATTTAATCTTAGAACACTTTGAGAAAAAGCTTAATATATAATATTTATCAATTAATTTTAAGTTTATAGCTGTGCCTACTCCTTTTAAATATATTATTTACTCCGCCTTTTACCACTCATTCGTAATACAAGTATTTAACTACACAATTGTTTTGTGACGTGTAATTTATATAAATTGTACCCGCAATTGTGTAAGGGTAACGTGAGGAATCATATAAGGTGAACTACCTTCTGTCCAGTTGGGATTATAGCCACAAATCTCCCGTCATCGAAAAATCAATTTAGATGATCTTGCCATTTAGTACGCATGCCCACCAGTGCAGATATAGAACATGTTGAACATTGTAGTGTCAGAAAACTGCTGTTATTAATATACTCGCCGCTCGAGGTTTTATAGAAAATACTAACGTATTAAATTTTGCTATCTGTATTTAAAACACCAACCTCATTCTGATATATTGTCGAAATTCTTTACACAAATGATTACTAATATAACCCGTTTCGTTGACCATGCTCTTGCAGTAGACTACGTAATTGATGACGGGTTAGGCGAGGTTCAAGTCTTGATCGGGTGTAATGAGGGGGGTTGCTTCAAAATGGTTTTCCACTTTCTTTCCAAACGAATGAGGGTACAATTCCTATATACATATAACCTCCCTAATACCTAAAACATGAGCGTACTTAATAGTCTTAACGGATGGTCAGACGCGATGCTAAAAAATAATCTGAGGATGGGGAGATCAAGGTTCGAATCTCTGTTGTGTGAACTGGGGATGGTTTTACTAAATGGTTTACCACCCTCTCTACGTGAAAATATGGTTTCACTTCCTCTAAATACAACCTTCCCAGTTCCTAATCCATTAGCGCAATTAGTATTTAAGCATTTAAACCGAACGGATAGTAAGACGCGGTGATAAAAAAAAATCCCCCTCCCCATTTCACGACACATTATGGCTATACAAATTTTAACTAGGGTAGTGAGGTAGAGCAAAGGAAGGTTGTGGTTAGAGAAAGTGTATCCTAATTTGCGTGCAGGTATAGCAACCAATCATCGATTAAATATATCCTCAATATTCTTGGCTGGTATTTAAAATAAGAACACACTGTCACCGGCAAACCAAACTAGATCAACTTGACAGCTAGTCTATCTGTCCATTGGTGATGGTGAAAATTAAGAGGTACAGAAAAAAATGTTAAGTATTCACTAAATTATTATATGAAACCTTGAACAGTTATAGGTAAGAAAGACTCGAAGACTGAAAGAAAATAAATAGTACGGAGCACAGCACAGACTCTCGCTTTTATATTAAAATATACATTTATTAAAAACTTACCCGCCTCGGTGGCGTAGTTGGTTAACGCGCTTGTAGTGTTGAAGCTTGACTGCTGAGGACGGGGAGATCGAGGTTCAAATCTCGGTCGGGTGAACTGGGGTGGTTTTTCCTAAATGGTTTTCGACTCTTCCTCCACGCAAATGCGGGTTCACTTCCTCTAATTCAACCTTCCCAAGTCCTAATCCATTAGAGTAGTTAGTACTTAAAGCGTATAACCCGAATGGGTAGTAATACGTGGTGCTAAATATTATTATTATAAAAACTTGTAGGATTTGTGAAAAGAAATAATATATTTATAAATGTTTGTATAAACAATACACCAAAGATCATAAATTAAATAAAATACACTGCTACTTACATCTCTCTGGCATTAAGAACAGAAAAATTGAGAAAAGAGTAGCATTATTGTCTATCAAAGAGCATTTAAAAATCAAATTAGTTTTCAAAAACCTGAAATAAAAGGAAAATAAATTTATTGAGAACTCAATTTTTTATTTTATTTATAAAACCATATTTCAAATAAAAGCTTTGTATCTTTAACAGTACTACAACTTTACAATAATAAGTTAGTTTGTATCTAAAATAGTTGTGGAGAAATCAAAATAGGATAATTTCCATATGTAAGGTACTTTCAAAGTCATTTTCATGAGAAAATGATAGTTCCCATCGTGTTTATAGTGTCAAGATATAAAATTTGATCAAAATCGTTATAAAAAATTCTGAGAAAATTATTTCTTTTTTTATCTTTTTTCCCTTAAGTAAAATACCCTTAATTTTAGGGTTGGATGCCTTATTCCAAAAATACCTCTAGGAAAACTTATGAAAACCTCAGATACCAATCTTAAGCCTAATCGGTAAAATAGTTTTGGCTTTAGCCTGAGCTACAGACAGACAGACGGTATTGCGAAATCAATTTTGTTTGTTTCGGGGAATCGTGAAACGTTTAAATTTATCAAAATCAAGAGTTTGATTTCTTTGACAATCACAATACTTTCTCTACGTAGTGTCGAGAGAAAGTAAAAATATTGTGTATGGAGACAGATATTGGAAAGAAGAAAACAAATTCTAACTAGAGTGAGACAAAGCAAAGGCTATTTACCAGATTGTGACAAGTCTGACTACGACATTTGAACTTTATTTAATAGATAGCAACAATATTTTAATAGTGGCCTATTTAAAATTATAATAAAGAATGAAGGTCAGCTCATGTTGAACTAAATTATGTTCAAGACATTTTTATATTATACTCGTATGTTCGCAGAAAACAGTATTTTTAAGAGAGAAATCTGTTATTAATCTAAAAGTGGTCTTAGCCTTATTTAAAACTAGCAACAAGTTCCCGGCGTTGCCAAAATGGAAAACTAATCCATACTAATGAATCAGTAGCCGAAGCTATCATCTATGCATTTTAGTGAGGATAGCACCATCTAGATATCATATTCTGAAAATGGAAAAATAACACCTGGACACGGGAATTGAAGCCGGGACCTTCGGCTTAGTACACCAGTGCTCTTACCACTGAGCTATCCAGGATTCGTCCCGTGTCTATGTATATGAGTGAAGAATGACCATGGGCACGTGACGAATCCTGGATAGCTAAGTGGTAAGAGCATTGGCGTACTAGTTCGAAGGTCCCGGGTTCGATTCCCGTGTCCAGGTGTCATTTTTCAATTTTCAGAATATAATCCATACAATATTAAGAAGTACATATTTATATTGGAAAACATTGGATAACATTTAAATATCACATACCGGTATTCACAGGATTACTGTCTTCAGGCTGGTAATATAGGTGTGCTTAAGAATTAATAATAAATAGATCAATTAGGACACTCAATTTTCCCTAATAAGAACATAAAATTTAAACTTTCTAGATATATTTGCTTTAAGCTATCGAAACCTTTATTTACGCAGTAATAAGTGTCAGTCTCACAATATATGTAAGTAGAAATAAATGCCCATGGTACCAGTATTAACAAGTATTTATATAAAATTTAAGATTATATTTTTTTGCAAAATAGTTTTGGAGAAACCCTCAACAATGATTAAATCGTTCAAGACTTCATGCTCATATGTTTAACGATACATATTAATGTAAAGTCAATACACAGTGAGTGTTCTGTCCGTGCGTGGATGGGATATGACAGATGTTTTGAAATATCTGCCGTATATTTTTTAAACGGGGCAGTTCACACTGACGGGAAAACATCTGTACGGGATTGTTGAAGAAGCGTTGTTTTTTTTTGTTGTTGTTGTTGAAACATCTGTGTGGACGTGTTTGTGTGTTCGCGCGCAGTGGTTTGATTCACTTTACGTACTAATTCAGTTTGGTATTGAGTGGGAACTCACGGTGTTTGATGTCAGTTATGTTGTTTATTATTATTAGCCCCGCGTATTACTACCCGTTCTGTTTATACGCGCTTACGCTAATGTGTAATGGTAGGGTGATTGCGATACGAAATGGAGGACCTACAGTTTAACGTCGAACCCGAACCATGTTGGAGGCCTGGCATTCCCCACATTCACAATTTGTGATTAATACACGTCTCTTCAGAGGTGAAGGAAGGGTTTAACGATCAGATAAATCTGTGCCTGGACCGACGATTAAAATCCGGACCCCCAATACAGAAGTCTGATATCTTACCCGTAGACCGCCAGATAACCTACTTACTATTTGTTGTTATAATTCAATTCAGCGACATGCAGTATATCCTTTAAGAATTTTATGAGCGTCTTGTGTTGTAGGATACCAACATAGAAGTATACAGGGACGTTGTCTCAAAGGACAATGTAATAAAAAAAACACTATATATTGAGACCGTGAGCGAGTGGATGCCACCGTTATCGATGATAAGGCTAACATTTATGGATATATGGCGTCATGTGTTAAGCACATAGCCTTAAATCTCATATTTATAGAACGGAACCGTTATCTACTTTAGATATTCAAGTATCCTCTCATATGTCCGAAAGAGGTTAAGTTTGACCTCTTTCCAGACCCATTGCTTCACATAAAGGTTTTGTAAGCCCTGGGGATCGAACCAAAATGAACTAAATAGAAAGAACTGGTGTTAGTTAATTTACCACATGCACAGACACATGTTATTGGTGTGAATTTGCCACATTGGAGAGCCAGAAGATATTGCCCAAGGTTACTAGAGTATAGGGTTGGCTCGTTTACTATACTATCTCGCAGTCGGATTTTACCGAGCACTCAGCACTGCTGTGACGTCAGATCGTGACCACCTGACCAACGCCGGCCAGTTCAGTAGCTACACGGGGCAATGCGGTGTCAAGATATTATTCATTTCTTATATCTACACTATCTACACTAATATTATAAAGAGGAAAGATTTGATTTTTTGTTTTTTTGTTTGTAATGGATAAACTCAAAAACAACTGGACCGATTTAAAAAATTCCTTAACCAATATAAAGCTACATTATCAGCGAGTAACATAGGCTATATTTTATTTTGAAAATTTAATTTATTTCTCATAAAAATGTCGATAGTCACTCATATTTTATGGTAGAGTCTATGATAATTCTTCAATATGTGTGTTGAAAATAATAATGTGCGGCGGGTGGGGGGGTTAAGGGTCTAGTATATAAATATATCTGTTACTATTTTTTTTTAGCACCACGTCCTACTATTTGTTCAGGTTATACGCCTATGTACTAAATAAATACCCTATGCGTTTAGGATCAGAGGAAATGCACCTGCATTTGTGTGGATGGAGAGTGGAAAACCATTTAGGAAAACCACCATTAATGCACCTGACTGGCATCGAACCCAAATCTCCCCGTCTTTTGCAGTCTAGTCCAACACGAGATTAGCGCGTTAGACCACGTGACCACCGAAGTGGGTACTACCGAATTCATTGTGAGGAGTAAATGTTTGTGTACCTATTGTAATCTTAAATATTATTTATGTATGATCCGTGAGGTGTTATAAAAATAATGTATAGCTACTAGAAAATAACGGGAAAGCATTGTACGGTTGTCGTGTGCAAAAATATCCATAAGATAATTAAGGGTTTTGGGGTTATTTACCACGACTTCCCTAAGGATCCTAACTTTAGACGAAGATGGATTCATATTTGTAAACGTGTTGGATAATTGAATCCTCATTCATGTTTGGTTTGCTCAGAATATTTTTTACCTGATGATTATGAACGTGACCATCAAGCCGAACTGATAAACTTGCCTAAGAAAAACCATATTAAAATCGTCTTCTGTTCCCTTTCTTAAATTATGCATTGCACCTCCTTGGCGTGTCTCCGAAAAACTTATACAAGAAAAAATAAATTACCCGTAAAGTTAGCCATGAAAATAGATTGAAGAAACAAATCTTGAGTAATATATTATCTTATATAGATATGCAGAGGAAGCAGACCAAATAGACCCACCTTGGTGGTGTATTTAGCTAGCGCGCTAGTATAGTGTTGAAATAGACTGCCAAGGGTCGGGATATTGAGGTTCGAATCTCGCTCTGGTAAACTGAGGGTGGTTTTCCCTAAATGGTTTTCCACTTTCCCTCCACATAAACGTGTGTTCACTTCCTCTATATTCATCCTTACCAATTCCTAATCTATAAGCGTATTTGGTACTTAAGCGTATAACCCGAATGTGTAGTAAGACGTGGTGCTAATTATTATTATTATTGAGTCCCAAAAGGAGTGTGTAGTTAATTGTTTCTAAAAACCTAAGCTATGAAACAGGTCAAACCAATGGGAATAATAATGAAATAATTACAAAATATCTTGAATTATAAAATCGAAATAAAAATTGAAATCCAAAGTAGTGAAACAACAAATTGATTTGAAAGGAAAATTTTCGGAAATCCATAAGCTCAGGAGCACCCTTATGTCTCTGAAAAAGAACAAATGTTCAGAACTAGTTAACGAATAAAAAATTCGAGAAAACTCGGGATTATTTTTACAAGTAATCAGTTGGAGTTATTAATTTGTAATAAACGTGAAGTTCATTGAGCAAATGAAAAAATAGCATTTGCCTTGACTCTGCAGTATTTAGATAAACGAACTTATCTGTAATTACAAAAGAAAACCAATGTCACTAGCCAATGAAAGGTTTGTTAATTTTTAAAAAAATGGGCTTCCAACCAGGTTATCCTTCAAGGATTTCTAGAAGACGTGATGTGCATACTGAAGATAGCCAAGGAAAATAAAGAAACACATGAAGAAGTAGAAGTTTTTCAATATGAAGAAATGAAGATAAAAGAAGGATACAATTATGATTCAAGGTTCTATCAAAGTTTAGGTCCATACAAACAAATACAAGTAATAATGGTAAAGGACTATTTTATAACTGGAAGCAACCCGCTATTGTTGACTTTGACTTCAAAATAACACCTGAAATATTGAGTGTTGTCATTATAAGACTTAAGACATTTGGTTATGACATTGTTGCGTGAATGTCACACATGGGTGGAAGTAATTTTTGTTTAAAGAATATAATTAAAGTTTCAGTAGATAATCCTTGGTTTTAAAACCTAATGGACACCAAAAAAGAAGTTTTTTTGTTTGTATTTTTGCGGACGCACCTCATTTACACAATCTTTTGAGAATCGGTCTCTTGGACACAGGATTTTATCTTCACGGTGGTGTTCAAATAGATAAATCAACCTTATTATTTCTTCTGAAATTTGATGATCACGGGTAAAGCTGTAAAAGTTTGTAACCAACTATCCATGTTGAGTGCGAAGGAGCAGAAAGACAAAAAGTAAGGTTATCAGCACAGCTTCTCTCAAACACTATGGCTAAAGCGCTTTGAGTTTTATCAACCTGTTGAATGTAAGTATTTAGCAAATAATTTATCCTGATTTATTACCACTGCAAATAAACAAACAAGTGAAGTGTATTAGTAGTATGTAAGATATGGTATCTACAATGCGCTGCCACTGGAAAACGAATTTATGACCTTTCAAGCAGGGAATATTACTCTCTATCAACTCAGTCAAATAACTTTTGACAGATGTCAAAGTGATACATATATTGATTATCTCCTAACTTATAGGCTTAGCTAAGATAATCTGAAATTGTTTTTTTTTTCGCAAATAAGGACTTGATGAGGTCTGAGTGATCATCGAGATCCATTGAATGTTTTGTATTGGTTAAGGATAATACTTATGAGTAAAAATCCATTTATTGAACGATACAATGTGAGCTCTTCCACACAAGCCACAAAATGTATTTCAGCTTAAATTAAAATCCGGACTATTTCTAGAATAGAGTTCTTGAATAACAAATCATAAGAAATTAAGATATGAATAAAGCACGATAACGATTCTTCCTATGAACAGAGAAAGCGCGTAAAACATATTATCACAGTTAATTAATTTGATAACTGTGCTTGTGTGATATATTAAAATTTTAATACCATATGCTAGGAGTACTGAGAAGATCGTAAGTACCTAAAGATCTTAATGTAAGTAGTTAAACTATTTTTACATATATTATAAGATATTACCTTAAATAAATATGTAGGCAGATATTATTATTATCACTCTTAAAATGAAACACATTTAGTAGGTAGTGACCTTAGTAACATATTCTCATACAGAGTTCCAGATTCTATGTCTTTTGTTTTTTACTTAGCCGAATTGGTGGTAATCATCTGGTTTTAAATTGATCTATTAAAAAAACATGAAAAAGCCAAATTGGTCGTCCGCTTTAAATGTAAATGGATTTAAAAAGTGCTAAGGGTGCCCACAATGAGGCTCCTCTGAGTACAAACGGAACGTTTCAGATTTTGATGCTTCTTGAGTCTGAAACTGCCCACAATAGTGTTCAGTTGCTTGAAGGCCTTTTGTATTGTAAATTAATAAAAAATATGCTAGTGATGACCGACCACATTATGGTTTCCTTGGCTATATATGACAAGTTTTCATTTTTATGTTTTATTATTAATCGTTGAGCTATCCACAGGGTTGGCTACGTGGTATGATGCGTCTTATTCCAAATAAATATAGTTTAAAAACATACTCCTGAGGTGTACACCCCAAAAATGTCCTTAATTGCGTAAGTTGATGCCAAATTTGCAACATTATTCCTAACCAGAAATGACCTTAAGGTGAAAAATGTAGCAAAAAAACATAATATCAGAATGGGACACACGAGTCGAACAGAGTATAATGATCTGATAACAAATGATTGTTACTCAGTGACTTGCAACCCACCTGGTTGCGGAAATTGGGAGTGAACAACTGCCATACTCCTTAACTGACTGTAGAAGTGATGCATTAATACCTTAGAATGTTCGTAGATAGGACAATACAAGAATATAAAAATTAAATAAGATGATAAATCTGATTTTTCCATTATAATTTTAAGCATTAGTTATTGTGTTAACAAATAACAAAATCCTTTATCCAAGGAAATTTCATTTAAATAATTAGAAACATTTCTATGTTTAAGAAAAATTCTAAGTACGCCTAAGATACTATTTAAATTTTTTACTTTATATTATAGTTTATGTTCCTCATGGTAACTCTACAAACTATACATGAAAAGTTCGGTTAATAAATTTGGAGGTATCTGCACACACAACTAGATGTTTTAAACATAAAGAATACACTAAGTCACTATAAAGTCCAAAATAAATTAGTTGCCTAGGGGCTAACGACAATGAAGGATACTGATAATCAATTAATTAGATACTACTAATTTGGAAGAAGCACATGATTAACAAAAACTAAATATAAACTTCTAATAGTATGCATAAACCAACCTTTATGTGCATAATACCTTCAAATAAATATATTTGTCCCTTAGCTAGCCTCAAACATAACGATACCTATTGAAAGTTTTCATAAATTTTGGAAATTTATTTTAACATGAAATATGATTTCAAGATCCTAAGCAACTGTAACTTTACTGTACAGTATGTTACAATAGAACCCACCCCGTGCTGATATTTATTCATAACTCTCTGTAATTCATACTACCCACTCCAATTATACCAACACTAATAGAATCCCTACAATAGTACTCTTCTCTATTGTAATTCACGTAGGTTGGTACGACATAATAAAACAATTCTGAACTATAATATTCTCTCTACATAATCAATTTCAACATAATAAAACTGTTCATGTACTTACCGATTAAATCTTATGAAACTAGCAACCCCCAAGACTGGCCTACACCTATTATCCTAAATTGACGAGTGGGCATAGTGAGCTACGATGTTCCAATAAGATGTAGTCCACTCCGTCTTGTTCTACTAACACATAATGTGCCAGCCAATATTGTACACGACTAGAGAATGGCTATACACCTATTCACCTGCTCTCTGATGGTAGAAAGCTGAACTACTTTCAAAACATCAGCTGATTGAAGAAATGGTTTGGAAGTCGGATGGAGCATTGCCAACAAAGGGTCTACGTGATCTTCCAAAGCCGCATTGACGTCATCGACCGTGTGTTCAGTTCTACCACCTTGATTCTATTGCAATGAAACCCACTTTATATTGTGATGTGCGTGTATGCTAAAATGACTATTTGATTTGAACTATTGACCGAGGAACATCGTCCTGGACCTAGAAAATGTCAGTATAAAACATTTATATATTATATCTTCATCAGAATCGTAACTATGGCGATTGATTTATTGAGCTCTGATTTAATTTTAACTCTTAAGAGTCGGCCATGCTAGATGTTGTAATTTTTCTATTATCTAAATCTATTGATTTTTACCTGATCGTTAAATTTGAAATGAGGCTCTATATTTTGTCTGTTGCCACTTGGGTGGAGTCTTTTCGAGTGCTAAATCTTTTAGATAGCCACAATTGTTAATTGACTTGGAGTTGAGCAAGTTAAATGTAAATTGTTTTGAAATTGTGGATAATAGTAATTATTTTGTAAACTTCAAAGTAGCGTTTTTATTTTTGTTTGCATTTTTAAATATAGTTTAATGTAACGTAATTCTCTGATCATTTTGATTAATTATGAAATTAATTAACTTTTTTTATTTTTTTATCTTTTTTATGGTTCGCTTCTAAGATGATATTTTCATTATTATTTACTAGTAGGGTTATTGTTATTATTATGCCTGGCCTCCACCGTGGTTCGGATTCCACGTTAAACTGTAGGTCCTCTATTTCATCTCACAATCACCCTACCATTACACATTAGCGTAAGTGCGTATAACCCGAACGGGTAGTAAGACGCGGTGCTAATAATAATAATAATAATAATAATAATTTGACAAAATAAAAAAAATTAAATTATATTGTACTACCTATATTCTTAAACAAAATTTATCACTTAAAATAACAATCTCTGAACATGAATAAATTTAAGAGTTTAGAACATATAATACTAGAGTAAGAAATATAATATAGGCTGAACTTATATATAATATATAATTAAAGTTTTGAGTAAGATGAAAAAAGTATCCATGTTGAAACAGCACGAATTTCTGAAATTTTTTTCCTTTATTTAATTCCAACTTGTCCACAATAAAACGGAATAAACAATCTATAGCTCTTTTCCAAGCACTTTCCATTTGTGTACTTGCACTTTACTTTCAAGCTATTGTTCCACTTTAAAAATAAATTTAGTTAGGAGCTACACAGATTTTGCTTCATGTTAAAATGACACCAAGGAAGAAGACCCTAGTATTCTTCAGAAAGTGTTCAAAGAATCAAATTTTTAAATATTCTATTTTCTTCCCAAGTCCAAAGAGAAAACTAATATAATAAAAAGAAAAGATAAAATTTTGGCTATGGAATAGAGATGAATATAAAATAAATTGCAAATTTAATATAAAGATTGATATGTATGTCAATGAATGTGAACAATGTTTCTAAAAAGAATTAAATGTTTATTTTCTTTTGTCAAAATTTAAGTTGCCGCTTGTTTGGAGTTATTTACATCTCGTTTTTTTATTTTCCTACTTATTTTTACAGTCGCGAGACCTGCCACTCACTTGTTTGACAGAACTGCGCATGCGTTGAAAAAAATCATGGCCGACATCGAAAATAAATAAAGAAAAGTCAACAAACTTCTAAGAAGGATAATTTATATGTTTAAAAAAAGGCAAGTGTTCTTACTTAGGTTAAAATTCCTTTGTTTAAATTATTTAAAACAATGTTAGACATTCTTCCTTTCGTACTTTTATTTTTTTATTTTTGAATGGGTGTAAATAGTATTATTTGTCACATCGGTAACACAGCGTGTTATGCTGTGGCCGAACTTTGAATTGCATAATTTGAAACAAAAATAAATTGAAAACTATTTACAAAAAATAGATTAATCTAGAGAAACCAACCGACGTTACAGATGGTGTAAGAAGGAGCTACTTGCAACATCGACTATCCAGCTTTGCCAAACTTGTCTTATATTTGAAGGGAAACTGACAACACAAAAACTAGAGAATACAACACTGTTTCTCAATAGTAATCATGAGGTTTCCCCAACGATGCGGTCTAGGACAACCAAGCGCCACCAAATGGACGCCGCCAACTGGCTGCTGGTAAGACTGAACGCCAAAACAACTGGGTGCCAGTGTAAAAACATAATACTTTTGTTACTAAATATTCATTTTTGGTGTTAAGTTTAAAAAAAATAGTAGTAAAAGAAACTAAATATGTAAATGTTTATAAAGTTAGATTACTTTGTATTGAAATTTTGAAAAAAAACCCCACCAAAATTAAGACTTTTGCTTAAAATAAACCACGTAGAGATAAATTAACCTGTCCTAACCTAACTGACACATAGTTGATTATTTTCATTTTTTACAATTATTATAACAATAAAAAATTGACCCTGACGCTCAGTTGTCCTTCCAGTACCCAATTCACAAGGGCCCAGTGGTCCGGATCCACCCAGCAATGAAATAGTGTAAACAAATGAAACGGGTATTTCTAGCTTAGTGGTGTAAATCCTACGTAAAATAGGATGGAAAAGGAGGCAGTCTGTGGCCAGGAGCAAGAGTAATTTGCCAGGAATTTAACAGATTTAGCTACGTTTATCGCAGTAGAACTAGAGACAAGCGTATTTAACGCCCCCAACATTGACGATTCTACGTTCTCCTAGATAATCGCCTTACATACGTTTTGGGTTTTTTGATAATATTAACCTGTTCCCCATGATTTAACTTCGCTGTCGCTTGGGTACCAAGTGGTAAAAGCAAAATGAAACAAACCTCAATGAGTTGTAGTTTTAACGAAAGACGTGGTCTTCTAGTAGGACTACTGTTTTTATTTTCCTCCCCCTTCTTCTTCTGCCTTGTGTATTAGCAATTATTTACCCTAGTGGAATAGGTATGAGCAAGATAGAATTATATTGATGATTAACCATTTGTGTGAATGGAAAACAGGAAATAATAATGGAAAATACACCCTCAATACATCCGACCAGGATTCAAACATTTATCTCACTATCACTGGTAATCCAGTTTAACATGAGCATGATGCGTTGTACCATGTGACCACCGATTTGTAAACTGGCCTCGTGGTATAGTGGTCAGTGCACCTGGTTATGAATCTAGGGGTTTCGGGTTCGGTTCCCGTCTTGTACCTCAAGTATTTTTCCCAGAAGGGGAGCTACCA
The DNA here is from genome assembly GCA_902151425.1 of Timema shepardi. Taxonomy (NCBI): domain Eukaryota; kingdom Metazoa; phylum Arthropoda; class Insecta; order Phasmatodea; family Timematidae; genus Timema; species Timema shepardi. The sequence continues at coordinate 176,464 of CABFVX010000371.1, forward strand.
CAATTGTCAGCAGTGTTTTGTTAATTAGGCTTAAGTTAGGTTTAAGAGTTTCCCTTTGTTCCTCACCCTCATACTCAAGATCCCCATCACCTCATCTCGTCGGGACATGGTAAGAGCCTCCAAGGAAAGGATGTATGATCAGTACATTCAGGCGTCTCCTGGGCAATGGTACATTAATACTGGCTAATCGTTAGACAAACTGGGATACGAGTGATGTAGCCCAGATGAGCAAAATATTATTATTATCATTATTATAACTGATATAAAAGGGTTAATTATATATAATAAAATATAATACATAATATGCTTAATTATTCATTTGTTTGACAAACTGAAAAGTAACGGTTACCGAAAAAATCAAATTCAATTGAGTGAAAAATTACAACATGATAATGGAAATCGAAGCCCTAAAACTTGACTACATACGTCAATGCTCTACCAAGAAGCAGTTCAATTCGTATCGCATCCAGGACTACTTTTAAACATTTATTTTATCGATGAGTCAGTAGCAGAGCGTTGGTGAGCAAAGTTAAATGTCCTGGGTTTGATCACGTTTTCAGTTTGTAATTTTACTTTCTTATTTAAAAATAAAGTTTTTTAATCGTTAATATTTTTGACCTTAAGATTATGATGGGTATTTACGTTTAATGTGCCACCGAACCATAAAAATGTACCTTTTACAATTCTTTCGCTATGTCTTTTCCTGGGAAATTACCTGAAATGGTTTGATATTTAGTTCACACTTGAGTATCTGGTGGGACCGCCTTTAACAGCTCTATGATAGGCTTAATTTTATCACGTGACCACGCCCCCTCGCCCTCTGATTGAATTGTGGTTTTCCCCCTCCCCACCCCCCTGAGCCCCTACCATCCTCCGGACAACCTTCAGACCCCCTTCCCTCTTCCTGACCCTCTTTCCATAGTACAAAACTGGTTTATTCTTGTCTCATTTGTTTTTTATTTGTACTCATTGCTTTTTTATGGGTGCTCATGGTTATTTATGTATGCTCATTGATTTATTATTTGTGCTCATTGGTTATTTATTCAGTGTTTTATTATATCTGGGTAGGATTAGGACGGGGTGTTGGATTTTTTTTATTAATTTATTGGCCTGCAGTCCACGGCACCGAGTGCTCTTCCCATGGCATCACTAGTGAGTGCTGGGAGCATCTTCTCTGGCTGGCCGCTTTGCGAAGAGTGTGAGAAATGGTTCCTGGCCGTAATGTCCCTTTCACATTTCCCTCACTCGACACCTTCCTGATATCACCATGGCACATAACAAACTAAGTTACACTGACTGCTCCCTCTCAAAAAAATCTGTTGGACTGCCTTTCACGTCACCCCGCTCCCCTCAATTCATCATACCATTCCTCAGATGTCTCAACAAACGTAACTTGTTATAAATTTTGAAAGAGGGTGACAATGACCTTGTTGAAGAGTCATGAACCCCCAAGGCCACTGGGTGCATCGGTCATGGCCTGCTGAAGGTATCTGTTTCAGATGTGTTTTTCCCATAGCCCCAAGGCCAATTGGCGCATCGGTAGTGGTCTTCTGAAGGACGCAGGTTTATATGTGGCTTCTAAATGCCCACTCTGGGCCAAAGTATACAATTTACCCCCACCATGAGCCTGACATTTAGACGGCATGCACACCAAGATTCCAACCTCAATAACTTTATCACAGCTAATGTCTGTTAGAACAGCCGTACTACCTGCAAACACCCCCCCTCACCCCCTTTTTTCTGGTGACCAGAATTTTCTAGACCAAGTAGAATGTGTACCCCTATTTCCATCAAACGTCAATTTCACTGTCACCGGCCGTCTAGTGACGCCTTAGATTTTTCGAACATAGATGCTGGTAAGAAAATGTATTATAAAATACAGATGAGTTCATTGACCCTGGCAACCTTGTGCGGATGTAGGTATCCATCATTGAGAGGAGGAGTAAAGTAGAAATGTTCCAGCCTTACTTGGAATTAGGGTGAGTAGAAAACCAACCCAGTTTACCCAAGCGAGATTCAAGCCCAGGACCTCCCTAGCCATAATTATATGAGAAACAGGTACGCTTTCTGGCCAAACGTGCGGTAAGGCTGATTAAGGAAATTCTACGCAGGGAGAAATACCTACGGCTTACACGGCGGCGATTCGATTCCCCCCACCAGAATTAGACGAACCTGACATTTAGATGGCGTGCACGCCGGGATTCGAACCTTGATATCCTTAGCACGGCTTATGTCTGTTATAACGGTCGTACTTCCTTCCGAGTGCACTCCAACATTTTCGAAGGGGCTTTACTGGTTGACCAGGTTTTTCTATACCAGGTAAAATGTGTACCCGCATTTGATTGTAGTTAGAAAATCAACCGTTATATACTCTGTCATTGGCCGTTTAGTGATGCCTTAGACCATGCGACCATCGATGCAAGTATGCAAATTAAGATGTTACGTACACCAGGATTCGAACCTCAATATCTATAGCACCGTTGATGTTTGTTAGAACGGTCGTACATCCTTCCGAGAGCACCAACACCCTTTTCAAAGGGGTTTTGCCGGTTGACCAGACTTTTTCTAGACTAAATAAAATGTATACACGCACTTGTTTGGAGTGAGAAAAACAAATATCGATCACTCTGTCATCGGTCTTCTAATGATGACCTAAACCATGCGACCGTCGATGCATATAAACCAAAATTATTATAAAATGTATTGAGACGGTATATTGCTACCCAAGGACCTAATTTTCTTTTTGCCTGTGATGGGATTCAAATATGGTCGGATGAATTGTTTATTTTTTCAAATGTTTCATTATCTACCTTAACGCAAATGAGGGCACACTTATCTTTTAAATTATTCATAACTAGCAATCTCACACGTCATTGCCGGTGACCCACTGTGGTATTGTGTTAAAAATAGCCTAATTAAAAAGCTAAATAAAAATCCGACTTCGTGTTGCAATCGGACCACCTCCCATACATTTAAGATCTCTGCATACCGTACATTTGACTGTGTATCGCACACTAAAAGCAAACAAATACTTCCTTTTATTATTACTATTATTATAATTATTATTATTATTATAATAGATTCCTGTTCCGTTAATATAAATATGTTGATATCCCAGACGGGCGGCCCAGCACGAAAGAGATTAAACACATATATATATATATGCAAGAATAAACAATAGTATAACAAGATCGAAAATTTAAATATCGAGATTTATTTCTACTGCACCCAAAGAAATTCGAGCCGAATCCTAGAGATGAACATGACAGCTGTACACTGTCTCACCGAACTACAGTCCCATTTTCATAGGAACAACTAGAAAAGTCAATAAATCTAATTTAACATATTCATACGTCAAGACAAGTAGTCTGCAATAACTTATTTTGATATACTATTAATACAAATACAATATCATCGATACTGTAATATTATTTTTAAATGTTGGCTGAAAATTTTGCATTTTCTAAAAGTCGCTTTATATGTAGATTCCAATTTTTATACAAACCGTCGGTTTTACACAGCGTTATTTTAATACCGGTTTGGGCTTTACTACACTTATTCCCCCGTCAAGTTAATCTAGTGCGAGCCTGACGACTTGTAGCCCAGTGACCATCGATGTATAAAATATTAATGTTACTGTACTTATTTAATTATAATAGTGTGAAATCATAAACAAAATAGTCAAAAACAAAACCTTCCAAGTGCAGGTATGGGCTGAAACTACCTCCCTCAGTACACCCGGCCGAAATTCGAACCTCAATCTTCCTATCATCATCAGTCTATTGCCAAATGTGAGAGTAGAGCGTTAGACCATGAAGCCACCGATGCAGTGATTACTACTTTGTCTTCTAGTGTAGCCAGTTCGCTATCAATTACTCTTTTTAGCACCGCGTCTTACTAACCGTTCAGGTTATAATACACGTAAGCACTATTTACATTAAAGGACTAGGAATTGGAAAAGTTGCACCCACAATTGCGCATGTAGGGATAATGGAAAAACCACCCCAGTTCACCCGACTGAGATTCAAACCTCGATCTCCCCCGTCCTCGGCAGTGTAGCTCAACATGAATCTGGCGTGTCAGCCAACTGCACCACCGATGTGGGTATCTATCACGATGCACTCTTTTTAGATAGTTAACAATTTTTAACAGGCTCTTCTCTATGAATGCTTAAAAAAATAATATTACAACAGATTGAAAGGAGAAGCAGATCCACGAGTCCAGCCAAATTCGAAATTGAGAAGGTTGAATCAACATTTGTATGGAAGGGGAGTAATTAAATGTTCCAGCGTTTACGTAGAGGGAGAGTAAGAAACCATTTAGTTATAACTAACAACAGTACACATCGTCAGGTATTCATATCCCCCAACCTTGCACAATACAGATTCAAACCCTGATATCTTTCGTCGGGTGCTAAGTGCCTTCTAATTGTCAAATCTGAGAGAAGAATATGACGTTTAAAACTAGACGCAGCCGTTCGTTCGGTCCCTATAATATGTTGTGACAGAATTTACACTTGAAAATATTGCGCGAATAAATATTAAAGAGCACAGATGGTTTAATGTTATGCTCTATTTTTTACACACATGTGGTTAATATAGCTTTAACAAGTATAATATACGAACAAAAAGGAGGAATAAATATACTATTATTATTTCACTACTTAAATATTTGTTTATAATTTTAACTAAATTTGGTTTAAGTACACACCCACACTCTCACGAACTTGACCCATTTTAGCACCGCGTCTTACTACCCTATTCGGTGTATACGTTTAAGTACTAATTACGCTAATGGATTGATAATTGGGAGGTTTGAGCCCACATTTGACTAGAGGGAGAGTGAAAAATACTTCTAGTTAGACCTACCTTTAATTTAACCCCAAACTCCTCAAGTAATAATTAAGCTAATTGATTGATAATTAATAAGTTTGAATTTGGAAGAAGTAAGCCCGCATTTGCATAGAGGGAGAGTGAACCCCTTAAATGTCTGGCTCCTGGTGGAGGGGAACTCGAATCATTGGCCCCATAGAGGTCATTTAGAAAGCACATCTGAACCTGTAACCTTCAGAAGGCCACGCACGACCTATGCGCCAAGTGGCCTTGGTGATGGGGGGAAAGCACATCTGAACCAGCGACCTTCATAAGGGCACAACCAATGTACCAAGTGGCCTTGGGGGTTCATGACTCTTCGACAAGCTTATTGTCACCCTCTTTGAATATTTATAGCAAGTAGCTGTTGTGACATCTGATGACCCCCAATGAGAAGGGGTATGAATAAGTGAGGGGAGAGGGAGGGATGAAGTAAAGGTAGTCCAACAGAGTCTGTGAGATGGAGCAGTCAGTACAACTTAGTTCATTCGTGGTGATGTAAGAAGGGTGGGGGGGGAGGGAAAAGGGAGAGGGGCTTTACGGCTGTGATATGCTGTCAGCTTCTCGGTGAACACACACTTCATTAAGCGGCCAACCAGAGAAAATGATCCCAGCGCTCACTAGCGACGCCGTTTGAGGAGCGCCTGGCGCGTGAACTGCACGCCAATAAATAAATGAAAAACTCCAACGCAATCCGAATTCTACTACAATAAACTACCCCTCACCAATAAAAAAATCCAACGCCCGTCCGAATCCTAACCAGACATAAATAAAACAATTTTGGACAAGAATAAACCACTGACAATTGGTCAGGAAGAGGGAAAAAAACCAATCAGAGACCGATACCAATATTTGTATGTCATCACTCTCTCCAAATTGGGGTGAAGGTCAAACTGGAATGAGAGGGCGTGCAAGGTAGTTAGGACTCCGAGCAAATTGTGAATTTACTATGTGTTGCTGTTGATTATACTCTTAATTAAACAGGTCAAAATATTTTTCCATTTATTTATTTATTTACACTATTTATTCCGATTCATAGCATGTATTTCAGGACCTAGGTCTACATCTTGAATTAACATTACATCTTTTAGCTATATATTTTTATTACAATAATAGATTTAGAATAAACACCTAAATCTAAATTACTTATTTGTCCTTCATTTCTATAACTAACCTAATAGTTGGTCCAACCCTGGTATATTACGTTCCCAGTACCTTGCCCCACTGGGTGTCCCACCACACTCTGGATCTAAAAGTCACTAGATCGGCGAGAGTTCCACCGGGGGTGGGCATCCCTCTCCCCACCACCTAGGGAGGCGCCCAACAGGAGATATCGCTCCACTTACTAAATATATGAATAAATAAATGTTCATATTTTCCCAAAAGAACCTGTTTTTTTAGGGGGAGGATTGTAGAGATTAGGCTTTTAATTCTTATTAAAACTGATTTTCCGCGACCCGTTTCGGTGGCCGCATGGTCTAAACCATCGATCTAGCAATATACTATACTCCCGATAAAATATGACGGGGAGAGTGTATTTTCCTCCACTCTTCCTCGGCACATATTTGGGTATATTTCCTATAAATTCGACCTTCCTCATCCCTAGCACATTAGTGTAGGCTAATTAGTACACATTAGTAAAACTCAAACGGGTGGTAAAAAGAATATCCACGTTTATTCGTGAAATTTGACAATCAGTGTTAAAAAAAAATTACATGAAGTTGGATTATCCGTGTTTATTTTAAATATAAAAAGATGTATTCGGGAAAATGGCTTGTCCATGCTTTTCTAGTGCATTAATATTTGTGAATTGGATTATAATTGTGTAGAAAAAAACATATTTGTCCTACTCTTAATTTCAGTGACCAGGATAATCGAGAGATCAAATCTCTTAGTATGAAATTGATTTTGAATTTATTAATTAAGTAGAATATATCACGTAAATATTGGTTCATCAAATATTCAGTTACAGCTTAGATATTTAAATAAGAAGTTGAAATACTTTTTAAAATATTAACAAAATAAGAGCAATACTTCATGTTTATGTGTGTGTGTGTGTGTGTGTGTGTGTATGTATGTGTGTGTGTGCGCGCGCATATGTATGTATGTATATCTAAAATCCAAGTCATTTGGTACATCGCCATGGTGACGGAGAAGTTCCTTTTGTTCCGGGAAGATTCAGAAGCTAGCGGACGTGCTCGTTGGCATAAAAACTCAACAGGTATGGGGAGGAGACAGGAGAGGGGAAAATAAAGTGAAAAAGAAAATCAGTAACGCCGCTTTTCCTCCCAGTTCTTTCGACTATTGTTATGTGCGTTAATGGAAATCTGAAGAAAATCTATTGTTGAGATTATAGGAGAGGTGACGCAAAGGTACCAACCTGGCACCTTTGTAACCGAGGGAAAAGTTGTACACACACACACACACATACAAGTACACGCGCACACACATGCAATCACACTCACATACTTATTCCTAGCATCTAAATTAAATTATGGCAAACTAGTCTGCTTCACCAAAGAACTTTGCCTCTTCTTACAACTCTCTTCTTCTCTCTCGTTCTTCGGATTCGCTAACTTCTTTCTCTCTTTCCGTCTCTAATTCTCCCCCCCATCCCCCCTCCACTAACATTCTCACCACACGCCTCTTTACTTGTGCTAGAGAATAAATTAGTTTTAAAACGTCTGGTTCATCTATACTTACGGAAGTAATGAATAGGAACGAGTTTTAGTGGTTTGGTGCCAACTTATTCGGGAAAATAATTGTATTAATTATTCATGAAAGAAATCTAAAGATACGAAATATATCACGCAAGTAAATGTTTTTTTTTTAATTTTGCCCCTCCTAGTTTTAGTAACTTTTTCGGATTATATACAAACATTAATTACGATGACATAAATGAGATGGATATTGTATGAATAGTTAAGAAAGTTCACTCGCATTAGGTTGGAGGGAAAGTGTGAACTATTTAGGAAAACTAAGCTCAGACACAGGACAAGAATTCTAGCATAGATATAGGAAATTCGGTCGAGCCCAGGAGTGACGCGTTAGACCATGTGACCACTGATCTTATGTATTTATTATTAGTACTTTAAGTATTAATTTTAGTAAAAACTCCTTCTGAGAAGAGTAATGTTAGAAAAAATGCGCAGGCATTACAGAGCGGAGAGAAAATGAGAAAAATGCAGTGATAATTTGCAAGTGGAAAACCACCGACATATCACAGCCAACCAAGACTCAAACCTTAACCTCTCTGTCGCTGGCGATCCATTCTACTAAGATCCGGATGACTCAGCCATGTGACTATCAGTTTGGGATATATGAAATGGTATCTACTATCAAGCATTATTATTTCTAAATTTTCCAATTTTAATAATAATAATATCTTTTAACCCACATTTAATTATTTTTTAAAGAAAGATTCTATTAAATTTGTCCATAAGTATTTAATCTCTTTATTATGTATTTTAGAAAACATTCATTTGAATGTTTTAATTTTATAGTATATGCCACACACCTAAATTAATTAAATTAGAACAAGAAGCAATTTCAACCTATTTTACTAGCGTTATTAATACCCACTCGTTCTACTTGTTACTAGAATTAAGTAGAAAAACAATAAATTTTCCTTCTTCAAAAACCGGGGAAAAAATAAGTGAGTAGCCCCCTTTCTCCCAGACTTCAAATTAACTTTCGAAGATTAATCCGCAAAATACAACTCCAAAAAGCTTCTATAAGCATGCAATTATCAAATATTTGCTGGAAAAGTACCATTCCAAATATATTTTATCTGTATCTAGTTTTCAAATAGACACCAGACTGGTATCGTACCGAATGTATTATAAGGGTATGGAATTTTTTTTAAATCTTCAAGCGGGGACCATTTCAAAAATCATTTGGAGCATTCATCTTTAAAAAGAAAATTTAGAAAGAATACTACTTTCTATAGCCTCTAGAGAAAAAAATAATTTAAAAAAACCATACAAGGACTACTCCAAAAGCCTTCTTAAATCGTAAAATTTTTTAAAATCTTCAAATGAAAGACCTCCTTCAATTAGTTTCTATTTGGATAGATTTTTCTTGCAACATTTTACTGGAAAGGATCCTCGGTCTATCCTTTTGTTTGGAGGGCTAAACTCTTTATTTTTATAACTTCCCCTTCCTCCTTACACAAATGAAGTTCCATCAACACTAATTATTCTTTTCGAGTAAATCACAAAATGTGCCCCGATTTGTGGAGAAAATATTATGTCAAGCCTACCTACAATTTTTAGACACGTTAAAAATGATCCAAAAGTTAATATATGTTAAAAAAATATTGAAAAATAGATTTGATACATTGTAACCACACTAAGGTTACTTATATTATTGAAATAACTTCCTTTCATTAATATAAAATATAATATAAAATATTTTAAATAGCATCAATAGCCATTTAAAAGTCATACACCTCCTTTGGCTGCCGCATGGTCTAATACTCTACTACGGCTGATAACGGGGAAATTTTAGTTCTATTCCGGTCGGATGTACTGAAGATGGTTTTTACTAAATGATTTTCCACACTTTCTCCACGCAAATAAGAGTACGATTCCTTTAAATTCAATCTTAATCATCTCTAACACATTAGCATAATTAGTACCTAAGCATATGGCTCTAATGTGTAGTAAGACGCGGTGCTAAAAAAAAGTAATGAATAGACTTCGTCTCCTGTGACCACTTAATCTCCCCTACTCTCCTTCGAAATTTAATTCTAGACCCAACCTTGATTCTTAGCAACCCGCACCAACACCAAGAATATTTTTGGGTGAGCCACCGACCCAAAAGTTGGTTTGATGTAATATCTACCCAAAACTGGGCCCGTAATCATATATTTGGTTTAGTGCTGCCTCTACCATCTGGTAGAGAGATTCCATGTACTTGGGGAGCTCAGAAAATATGGGTGTTCCCTCTTGCCTTTCACACTGGATTTCTACGAGCGAGTGTTAAAGCGCCAACCAATTTTGCCTGAAGGCTATTTTCCGATTCATTCAATTGCTCCTTTACATGCCACAAACGGTATGGTACCAATGGCTTTACCTTTACCCTCCAGCGAAGTTTTACTACCAATTTTTATTACGCAAGAAAAATTCGTCAACCTCGGCTGGGTTTGAACCCACGAATATATTGTCAATAGGTGAGCATTTTACCCCAATACCACTGAGATCAACATTTAATTAGCTATAATTTAATTGGTCTAAGGCATAACTCTCATTTTAGACTGACCTGATGTTGACAGGGAGATAGGGGTTCATTTCCCGGTTGGGTCCACTCAGGGTGCCTTTTACTAAATGGTTTCTTACCCTTATTTCACGACATTGAATCTAGATTACCTTGAAAATAATTAATTTCTCATCTTAACATCATCAGAGTAATTATTATATATGTGAATAACCCAAACAGGTAGTACGACAAGTTGGTATAGAACAAATTGTTTAATTTTTAATATCTATTAGTGAATAGTCTTACTATCCGTCAGGCCATCCCGTATGTTTAAACTAATAGCTAGATGATGATGTTGATAGTAGAATTTTAGATGAAACTTAACTTGTCTAGTATGGTTTTCTAGTGATATGTAAGTTGGGATTCGATCAAAGGATCGGTACATGGAGTGGTTTTTCCTAAATTACATTATTCTATCTCCGTGTTTCAAAACTTGGGTGGTACCAAGCTTCAAGAGATGTTTTTTTGTTTTAAAGGGGGGGG